>LRSR01007408.1:0-18365 GCA_001579985.1 Hypsibius dujardini
CAGACAGACAGACAGATAGATAGATAGATAGATAGATAGATAGATAGATAGATAGATAGATAGATAGATATATAGACAGACAGACAGACAGATAGATAGATAGACAGACAGTCACGCAGACAGGCAGACAGACAGACAAACAGACAGACAGACAGATAGGCAGATAAACAGACACCCGTTCTCATTTCCGGGTATTTGGTTGCAGCTGTCAAGATCGCCGATCAGGTGGACAACCGCGGCGGCAAACGCGCCACCACTTCCAAGGAATTCTACGCCCGTCTCGCCAAAGACGACGAATACCGTGCCGACGTTTCCGCCCTCAAGGCCAAAGTTGTCGCCTTCGCCTCCAAACTCCCCACCGCCGGCGCTCCCGATGTCTAAATTAATTCCTCCAACTACTCTCACTCAACAACCCGTCGTTTTCGTCTTTTTCAAGTACAGCCATCCACGACTTTTCTGCCGCGAAACCTTTTCTCCTAACAAATCTCATCTCCTTTTAACATTTGTTGTTGTTCCGTACGCTATTTGCTCACACTCACTTTCTGCCTCATCCCCTGCACGTAGTAGTAGTGAACGATGTATTCCATGAACAACTTTCCATGACTAGTAATGCAAACCAGGAGTTATATTTTCAACAGAAAGATCAATTGACCAGACAACCAACGAGTTCTCTGTCTCTGTCTGTCTGTCTGTCTGTCTGTCTGACTGTCTGTCTGTCTGTCTGTTTGTCTGGTTGTCTGTCTGGCTGTCTGTCTAACTGTCTGTTTGTCTGTCTGTCTGTCTGTCTGTCTGACTGTCTGTCTGTCTGTCTGTCTGGTTGTCTGTTTGGCTGTCTGTCTGTCTGTTTGGCTGTCTGTCTGTCTATTGCAACACATACTATCGCACGAAAGAGTTTCCATGACCACCAACGAATTTTATCCCCTTCTTCAAAAGGTTTTAGTGCATTAGTGTGATTCTAACAGACAGATATTTCGAGGCTCTTTCCAGTCGACCATGAGGAAATCAGTTGATGAGACGTTGGATCCCAGCACAATCCAGGCAGTCAAGACCCGCGGTGTGAGGAGTTTCGGTGCGAGCGTGGTGATCCACTATGAGTACAACGAATTTGTCAGGGAGCAGGGTGAGAAGCGACGATTTCGTAGCATCCTTGCGTGTTTGGTTGTCTTCTTTCCCGCCTGCGTTTTATTCGCTTGGGGCATCACCCACCTGGTGTTGGGCGTGACGGCGCTCGCCTCCTCCAGCCGGTTGAGCTATGTCGTCAATAAGAACGTGCAGATTGCCCTGGCGACGATTCAGCTGAATTTCGAGGGCGGAGAAATGGCCCAAGCGATGTTGAGCACCGAAAATGAATCAAGGTGAACAAATTGAGCGTAAGTTTTTTGCGGATCGCTTGTCTGTCTAATTCTCTAGCAAGTGGACTGGGACCTGTGAGACAAGTGGATCTTTCGTCCAATACATTGAACATGTGACTAAGACATATTTTTTTCATGGCATAATTCACTGAACCTGTGAAGTGAGTTTATCTCAGCAAGAATTGTGCTAAAACTGCGTTTGCTTTCCAGATTAGACACAACGTCTCAATACGCCAATTTCAATCTCACCCTTCAGCAGAGGAACACTGACCAGGCCCTCCAATCCGCCCTACTATGGGACCGGACGTTCTTCGCGACGGATCGTCCGACAACGTCCCAATCAGGGCAGCAGTTCAACTATACAAAGTATTCCGAGCTACATGACCTTTTAATCCAACACCGACAAGAATTGTCCATTGCTTCGTCTTTGACGAATTTACAACTCGATGGGGCCTTGGCGGAGGCAGTGCTGCGGCAGTGGCAGTGGTACCGCGCGTTGACCAACGACATTTACGGACAGATCACAGAGGTCTTTTTGGCCCATCCCGACTTGCCAATTTGGCCGAATTTTTTGGACACCGACTATGCGGTTCTGTTTCATCGGATGCTCAACCATAAACGTATTTTGGGAACATTCCTGCTTCACCAAGGTACATTTGTCGCAGAAACATACAGATAGATAGACAGACAGACATACAGACAAACAGCCAGACAGACAAACAGACAGCCAGCCAGCCAGCCAGCCAGCCAGCCAGCCGGACAGACTTACAGACACACAGACAGACAGACAGACAGACACACAGACAGACACACAGCCAACCAGCCAGTCACACAGACACACAGACAAACACACAGACACGCAGACACGCAGACAGACACATAGACAGACTTTCTATACTTTGTCTTTCTTTGGAGCTTAGGTGTCCCCTATGCGGCGAAACTCCCCGTCTGGTACGACCTCGTTGGCTACATCTCCACTGAGGAGCTCCTCTACAGCAGCGCATTCTTCATGGCGCCCAGCTTCAGACGTTTCGTCCGCAACGTCCAGAACAACGAAAAGGCGCGAAAAATCAACTGGACAATCATCGCTGACTGCGATAGCGTCCTGCAAAATATTTTCGTGACGGAATCCGTAGCGGGAAACTCCTTCCCGCCTGTGCCCATGAAAGGGGACGCGTACTTCACAGAACTAACGAACTTGATGCTGGAAGTTCAAGAGTACGTGCAAAAATAGCAAAAATCAAAAGTGGTCAATTGAATTAATATCCTTAATCAACTAAAAGTCACTCTATTCTTTTGGTAACTAAAACACCCAGTGTAGTCGACGTTATTTTTTATTTTTTTTAGCCTTAAGAATTTACATTTTAATAACTAAAACTTTACTGTAGTTTTTAAAAGTACAATCAAAATTATTTCACAATTTGTTTAGCTTTTCCCATTTAAATTTTAGTAATTAAAACTTCTGGTTCTCTGTTATTTTGTCCGACTAAAACTCCAAAGGCTAGAATTGATTTAACGAACATTTTATTTTGTTTTTTATTTAATTTTGCCATCGCTTAGGTACGCGGTGCGGTCGTCGGGGCGGATTTTAACGGGACTGGCGGAACAGGAAGCCGCGGATTACGCCAAGTGTGCGTGGTCAGCCGTACTGCTGTGCATAACTTTTGGTGGTGGTTTGTTGAACATCTACGCCATTTGGAGCTTCATTCAGCACTTTGTCACGCAAGTGCGGGAGAGTGCCGTGGAGCATAGGGACAAAAGTAAGATGGCCGGCCAGTGCTTGGCAGGGATTATTTTAGTGTGTGACATCAACTTGTGTGACATCAACACAAAGTGTGTGACATCAACTTGTGCGACATCAACACAAAGTGTGTGACATCAACTTGTGTGACATCAACACAAAGTGTGTGACATCAACTTGTGTGACATCAACACAAAGTGTGTGACATCAACTTGTGTGACATCAACTTGTGTGACATCAACACAAAGTGTGTGACATCAACTTGTGTGACATCAAATTGTGTGACATCAACACAAAGTGTGTGACATCAACTTGTGTGACATCAACTTGTGTGACATCGTTCATACGAATCTGGTGCTTTCGCCATGCCAGAAGATCTTGGCGAATTCGGATTTACTGTTGTATGCGACTGGTAGGGAAAGTGTTGCCTAAATATGAGTGAGCGTGTGTTCTGCAGCATTGGACTTGCGAATGGAGCGGCGGAAGACCAACATGGTACTCCACACGATGCTGCCGCGGAAAGTGGCGGATGAGTTGAAATTCCGCAAGTTCGTCCGTCCCATCTACTACGAATCCGTGTCCATGTACTTCAGCGACGTGCAGGGATTCACAGCTCTCTCCAGTCGAAGCCAACCGCAAGACATTGTCATCATGCTCACAGAGCTCTATACAAAATTCGACGACATCCTCAACGACTACAAAGTCTGGAAACTGGAAACGATCGGCGACGCCTATTGCGTAAGTTTAACCGAATTCTTTTATTATATTCTTTGGACATTTAGTTTGACTGTAATGTTTCTCTTGTTAATTCTAGCTTTAGTTTTTATTTTAATTTCGGAATCCGCTAGTCGCCCCCTTTCAACTCCTTTTGCACCCTTATATCCCTTATATAAAGACTTATATTACTATATATATGATTATATATATACTATTACTATTACTATATATTACTGTATATATACTATTACTATTACTACATATTACTACTATGCTATTACTACTAGTATATATTACTATTTATATATTATTACTATATATTATTATTAGTATGCTATTACTATTACTATATATTATTATTAGTATGCTAATACTATTACTATATATTATTATTAGTATGCTATTACTATTGGTATATATTACTATATGTATACCATTACTATTAGTATATATTACTATATATATACTATTACTCGATATATACTATTACAATTACTATTATTATTACTATTACTATATATATATATGGTCGCCCCCTTTCACGCCCTTTCGCATTCCGTTTTACTATCGACATCCCCTTGTCAAGTTGTAATAATTTAACTTGAGCTGACTACTAGTAACACTCATGTACAAAATTATTTCTAAATTGTTGAAAAGCAAGCAATAAAAATGGAGCTGCAAAAAACAGAAATGAGAATTACCAAAATAGTCTCCGCTTTTTATTTCGAACTTAATATTCGCATCGTTTACATTTCACGCTTTCAAAAATCGACCTTATTTTTTATTTACTTGCATCTGGCGGTTCAGACGATTCAAATGTATTTTAAGGAAGAATATCTGTTAAAAAAGTTAATTACCCTTTAATTTAGTGTTATTATTTAAATTATGGGTTGTAAATTTAATTCAATTGCGGCCATTTCGGTTGCAATAAAAACTATATTGTTTTGATATGTTATGCGAAAGGAAAAAATTAGTTTTCCCTTTGTTGCTTTATTAGATTATTGCCGGAGCGACGAATCAAAACGAGTTCGAATCGCCCATGGAGCACGCGATGGAAATTGTCAACTGCTCGCTTGACATACGAGATTACATTAGACACTTCCCGATTCCACATCTGCCGGATGAGTTAGTCAAGATTCGTATTGGCGTTCATATGGGAAGTGTAGTGGCTGGAGTGGCTGGCGTTGGGGTAAGCCTCGAGCCTTATGTTACTTATATATAGGCTTATATCAATATATATTACTATATATTACTATTTAAATACGATTACGATTCCCATTACTATATATTACTAGATACATACCATTACAATTACCATTACTATTACTATATATTACTATATATATAGGCTTATATCAATATATAAATATTACTACATTTATAGGCCTATATAAATATATAAATATTACTATATATATATAGGCTTATATCAGTATATAAATATCACTATATATATACTATTACGATAACCATTACTATTACTATTAATATATACTACTATATATATAGGCTTATATATAGGCTTACATTATTGTATATTATTATATATTACTATATATATACTATTACGATTACGATTACGATTAATATTACTATACATTACTTTATATATGTAAGCTTATATTACTTATACACAGATCTTACTAACTCTACATATGCGGCTCAAAGAGCAGATTTTATGTTAAATAAAATACATTTTCATTCTATGTAACGTAACAAAGATAGCAATCGATATTTCAGAAGCATATTTTTATTTAAAATCACAAAATTAGGATGTTCTATTTAACTGTACAATCCTATCGTAAATGCTGAAATTCCGATTTGTCTTTTAAATAAAAAAACACAGTGTGTGTATATGAATAAAATTCACTAGGAGGTTCAAATCTATTTAATATTTTACTTAAATTCAAATCTTTATATAAACGACAATATTTCGGTAGATGCATCGGTACTGCGTGGTGGGGGACGCGTTGCGCGTCGTCGAGGAGGTCGAAGCCTCGGGAATGCACGGTCGCGTGCACCTTTCCGAGGCGGCCAAAAATGCCATCTTCGCCGTGGCGTCCTCGGAGACCCTCGACGGACCGGCGGCGCTCGCGGACACCGAGAGCGTCACGCTGAACCACCCGAACCGCGCGAAATACGTCTGCGTGCGCAACACCGACGCCGAACTCATCATGCACGGGCGCATCATCAAGACGTACTGGATCGACCGTCGTGACTCGGATTTCGCGCGCTCTTTGGAGGGTGCGATGGTGAAAAAGCGCAGCTACGGGGAGGTCAACCTGCTTCATCCGGGGCAGGAGGCTCTGTTGAGGCATCGCACCTCGCAGGCAGTTTTGCCGCGTCTGGACGTGGTCGTGGAAGAAGGGCAAAATATTGCGGCGCAACGGGACGAGGCTTTGAGGGAGAAGCAACCGGAAACAATCATCCTCCAGGACGTTTTTGCGGTGGAAACGAGTGCGGAAGTGAGAGCGACGGTTCTTTCAGCTGCGGAATGAGAGACTGAGAATTCGCGGAACGAAAACGGATGCTGTGTTGATGGGCGTGTCGGAACAGAACCTCGTCACGGGGATTGGAATTAATGGCAACTCTATAAACCAGAAATGAACAACTGGATTTTAACAAGCTATTCAACGAAGAATAAGATGTTTACTGAAAGGAGAAAAATGTTGAATGAAAAATAGCAGAAAATTCCAAGACGCAATGCCGGAATCGGTTGAGAACTTGAAGCCGCTCTTCAGGCACGAAAATATGGAGCGTCCTGCGTTTTAAACGATTTTGACTTTACACAAAATAAATTTGCGAATGATAAATTACTTTCTCGCGGTTAATTTACTAAAACGAAACGATTTCCTCCCAGCTAAATTCGCTGAACATAAATTAAATAATTATGATTAATTTCGGTTTAGAAAATTTAACTGGGAAGAAATCATTTCGCTTCAGCAAAGTGACCGAGAGAAAATAATTTTATTCGTACGTGGATGTTCTCTTCTTCCTATTGGTTCTTCGTAGCTCAGAAAAAAGCAAAACTCATAAAACTCAACTATCTCGCCGAGATTTTTACGACATCTTAAATATCCGATTGATCAAAAGATAATTATATTGAATCAACAAGTCACTGATGACAGATTAGGAAGATTCCTTCCTCCAAGTACGGCGAAGTCAAGCTACACAAGGACAACACAAAAAGTTGACCAAAGGCTAATCATGGCGTGAAGGTCCGGAGTCCGCGCAGTCAGAGAACTCGTCAGGACCGAAGCGGAACACCCTGAATAAAACTGAACACAAAATAAAGAGACACACAACACGTCACCGTATCCGGCCTTCCGCTACAATATTGGTGAACCCCTGCCGCGCAGGAGTAACACGCTGTTGATTTTTTTCCATTATTTCTTGTCCCCACTAGTAGCAGAGCTCGCTCATATGCAAGTACCAGAAAGCTTTGAAATAGATCTGATGCATCAGTGTGGACTCGAAATCGTGGAGGATCTGCTCTTGCAACACTACAAATCAGAGTAACAATGTTGTTTTTTACGGCGCGTTTTGCCATGGTGTGAAGTAAAGCCAAACAGCGGCGAAAACAGCGTGTTTACTGCAATACTTTGATCTGATGAAATGGCTCATCCCTTTGGTTCACTTTGCCTCCCCCTCGCCCTTTCACTCTCTCTATTCATTCGTCCGTTTATCAATCCCGTTTATTCAGTTTTCACTGGAGCTAGCCATACTGCGCCCATGGACAGAAATTGAATGACTTGACTGTCGGGAATATGTTATATTAGAACGAACTTGTTGCACATAAGCTTGCAGGACGAGGCGGTTTAGGCTGGCCAAACTTCCTTCGGCCAATAAAATTGAAAAACAAAAATTACTTTGTCCAAACTTATTTCAGTGCTTATTTGTTGATGTACAACGAAAAGAGAAAAAATTGCGGTACATAATTTTCATCCAAATTCGTTTTTATTTGTCCGTAGATCGTGCTGATCACTTTCAGAGCATATGCCGATCATTTCTTTTACTTTGTCAACCACTGCCTTGGTAGATAAGTGTTTTACTCAGGTAAAAGTGCAAGCTAGTTTGTGAAAGCTTCAAGTTGACCAACAGGGATTTTTATTGTTAGGCAATTAAAATTGACGTTGCCGCACGTTGCACACGTTGATCTACACTGCCGCCGTCGGTTCGTTTCGCTAATGTTGCTCCACGTTGCTGACGTTGTAAGCGTGCTGACTTTAACACATGCTACTTAAGTCGTTTTTGTTACTTATAGAGCCCGCTTTTTCCTATTCTTTTATGAACCTGTCTCATTGAGAACTGGCCAATACGAAGTTTTCTGGTTATTTTAAATCAGAGCTGTTTTCAGACCGTCTCAGGGCCCCATTGGTTGACTTCCTGACGTTTTAGCATTCCCATACATTTTTGATGATTTGAACGACATTAAAATCTCTCTGTTAAGTAATTTCTTGCTATCGCCGTTGCATTTTTAATACGCCGCAGACTAGTTTGATTGCTCTAAAGGTGTCAATTCCAAAAAAATCTTTCCCAGAAGCTTCTTTGCATAAGCGTTTGATTTTCTTTAGTACAGCGTTTTTAATGACTGCTTTGAAATGTACTTATGCTGAAAGCAGAAAGATACATTTGTGTCAAGCCAAAAGATTTATACATGATGTCAGGTATGCGGGCATATGTTTCAGGATTCAGGTTTTTGCAAGTAACTAAGTTGACCATAAGCGATAGTTGTTTCTCTCGCTTGCAAGCGAGCGGCATTATTTTGGTTCCGACGCGTCATAATGCGATGAGAAAAAAGCATCTAATTCTCCTTTTTCATAGCATTCACTTGTTTTTTTTTACTTTGTGAACCAAGAAAACGCTTGTTCAACAACCATAGTATTAGCATGGAGAATTCCCGGATGGACTGCACTGAACTGGTCAGGGTTGAATTCTCTTTTATAGTTGTCTGATTTGTGATTTTAAAAGTGAAATCCATTTATATTCTTTGAAAAACGCGACCACATGGATCAATATGGCTTTTGAAAGGGTGGCGGGAGGTCTTCCTTCAGTGCTCTTAAATAAACGATGTTGCACCTATGCGAACATAAATATTTTTATTTATTGTTTATACACGTAGTTCAGATATTCTTGCGATATCGGGTTTTTTTATGTTGCAGAAAAAATTTGGACCACTCCTCGGCTGTTATCCCGCTCAACCATTTTTGCAGCCAATCCATAACTATCAGAAACATTTGAAATACTGATTTGCTTTTGATATTAATGAGATGTCTGAATTATTGTCGTAGCAATTATTGCAAACTGTTCTCATTCTTACTGGTACAATGGTGAAATGATGAAATATGTCCCCATCCGTCCATAAAAATGAATAGATTTCGACTGCATAAGCCAGTTTTGTGCGTGATTTTTTCCGTTTTTTTTTGCATCACGGGATGGCCACGACATGGTTCAGACAGAAAAATTTGATGTCGGCGTTCTTTTGTTCTTTTTTATCAGTTACTTGGTCCATTTCGACTTCAAACATGTTCAAACTGTCGTCAGATAACTCTTGTTGTTGGCACAGTCCGTTTTGTTTTTCCGCCACCATCAGCTCATTTTTGGTTACCGGTAGTGCGTTCCGTTTTGCTTCTACCACATAACTCTTACAATAGAATACTCCATTGAGTGGCTCAATTTTTAAAATGGGGGTAAATGCGTTTCGCATGTTTCCGTCCGTTCAGCCGTCTGATCATTTATTCGTCCTTTCATCCATCCGTCCGCTCAACCGTTCAAGACGTTATCCAATGAGATCATCCTGCAAGTTATCATCCATTGCGTTTTTTAACAAAAACTGCTTTACGTACTCTTCTGAGTCTTCTACTGTTCTACTCCACAAACACTGCTCCCGTCAAAGACGCACCTGCCAGTAAGTTGCATCAACAGTCCATCTAGGGTTTGTTGAAACGGCGCCGGCCTGTCCTTCTAAAGGTCGTCGATTTCCGAGCACGATACATGGCAATTACAGAAGAGGCGTGTGCTTTAATGGGCCATTTACCGGTGAATCGCGCTGCCGACCGCATGATTCTGACAATAATGGCTGCGATAAGTTCGTCCCGGCTCATGTAGCAAGAATCAGATTTGAGTGCTGCATATCAAACATTAGTTTGATTGTCAATTCATTTGAGTCAAGCAAGTTATGGCTGATTGTGGAGCTACGCACAACCACTTCCCAACATCACTCGCTTGTGCCGTTTCGGAAATTCAACAACTTCGACGGAAGGCAAGTGATGACTGTCGGTCGGTACCAGAAATGTTTTGTGGCTGCTAAACCGGCCAGCCGTTTAAATCAGCAGAACGCAAATATCAAACACTGAACTTCAAAACGAATTTTAAAGCGCTTGTGTTCGTGTTTGAACCTGTGTCGTGTTTGTGTTTGTGCTTTTTTCTGTCTGCGCCTGTGTCTGTGTCTGTATCTGTGCCTCTTAATTGATTGTGTCCTTGCCTACTTGTGTCTTCTTTTGCGACTGTTTTTAATTCAGTCTTTGTCTTTGTTGTACTTTTGTCTGTTTTTTTGTTTGTTTTTTGACTTTTTGTAATCATTTTTGCTTTTATGTCTGCTTTTGTGCACGTTGTTGCGTCTGTGGCTACGTTTTTGTATGTAATATGTGTGTGACTAGGCTGCTATAATTATTTGATTCTTTGTAGTAATGTTGGTCTCTTTTTGCATAGCTCTGAAAATGAGCTATTCCATTTACTTTTTACATACCGCTTTCAAGTTCAGTATATTTCAGCTTTTCCAAGGTTAGGCAATCGCTTTCCAGTTCTTCGTTTTCTAAAATTATTTAGAGGTGTGATATGATTTTACGATGATTGATTGTATGCTTGTTCAGTAGATGGGTCGACAGACGGGGCACATCGCTCGTCCGTAGATCGGTACATCTATTGGAAATTCAAAAACATATGTCGGGCAAACAAACAAACATAAAACGAAACAAAAAAAATATGGGCGACTGCCTAAGAAGTGCTTAGTATACACGTCAAGTCACATCTGGCAGCATGGATCATTCTGAAGCAACGTTACGCATGGCCGGGCGAGCCCCGGGAGTCAAAGTTGGGTAACATCACCTAACGTAGGGCAACGTAACGCAACGTTGGTCAAGATCCTTTAAGGAAGGGCAACGTGAGGCAACGTCAACCAACGTGGCGCAACGTTGAACAACGTTCATCAATGTAGGGTAACGTTAGCGACAACGACGGGCAACTTCCGGTAACGTTGAATGTATAATGCCCGATAACTTTCCGTAGCGTTCAACTTACGTGGGTAACCTTGATAAATACGAAACAACATGGACAACATTTGACAACGTTACGCAAAATAATTCAAAATCGGCCAAGTGAGATAACGTTGGGGTAACTCGAGCCATGTTGTGCAATGTTGAACAATTGGGACAACCCTAAACAAAGTTTTTGAAACGCGTATAACAAAAAAGCAACTTTTCATAGCAAAAAAGTGCGTTTACAAATCAAGCTGCAAATAAGAATGCAGTTTTGTATGGGGAACAAAAAAGTTTAGATATTCAGCATTAAGTTTAGATTACTACTAATTGAATAATGTTATTAAGGCTAACGCAACCGGGTCGTTTCTTGCTGTTCGTTTCGGCAGCCGTCTTTCTCTTTATGACTTGCGGTCACTATTCTCTGTGGGCTTCCGCCCTCTCATTCGACACTATAGTTCATCGAACCGCATACTGTATATTTCGATTCCCTCGCTTTCGCTAGTGAGAATTCATCTTTATCTTTATCCATTTCTACCATGACTGTATTTTAATTAAAAATTTGTAGTGCATTTTAATGACCTCTCATTCTTTGAATTTTCATCGGATTTGATGAGTTTGTTTCGGTCTTGCGTGCTGCCACCCTTTCGAAGCGTAAAGCTCCCTCGCACTTCCCCAGTCTGTCCGCATTTGTTGGTGGCACCTGAATCATAGCGCAGAGCCGCTCCCCACCTCTGGTTCTCAAACAAAAACTCCCAAATCTCTTCGCAGCAATAGAAAATACAGTTTCCGATATCAAATCCACTGTCCAACGCCAGGTTTAGGATGCTTTCTCTAAGGCTTTTGCTCTCCAAAACATTTAACATTCGCACTCCGTTTGTCGACATTCTCTTTATTCCCAGCACATGCCGAGCCCATATCCTTATCATCCAACCATCCGTTCTGGAAGTGGACGAAAACAATCGAAAATCCGTCATTGTTGCCGACAGTCGCAATTGCGGCGCGTTGTCTGAAAACGGCAGAACGCATCGACGGTTCGATACTAAGGCTAACTTGCCGGACGTCACATCCAAAACGCGGGATCAGCTCATTGGCTTGTCTGCTTTTGTCCACATGACTGATTTATTGCCGAATATTTGTGATCTCAATCTGTGACCGTAAAAACCGTAAGAAGGAGAAGAAATCTACTATGGTTTCGTGCGTACTACTTATTCGCCTCCCATAGCGCTTTCAATTTTCCCCAAGTTTGCCAGGCGTTACACGACTACTCCGACGTCATTGCGGACATAACCGAACGTATTTCGGCACTTTTAGGGTAGTCGTATGATTTCAAATTGTGCCTATATGCATACAATCACATCGACGACATCGCCATTTATCAATTAGCCAATTTTGCTCGTTCGATGCTTACTCCGAAGCCTCGTGTCCCTCTGCATCGGCTCTTCGTTCCGAAACTGCCACATCTGCGGAAATTCGTCCATTCTGCTTCATCCTGTCCATTCGAAGATGACGGACCATTTTTTTCCGAGTCGGCGGCAGGAAAAAAAGCAAAATCTTTTGCAGCTTCAACAAGGCAATAAGCAGGTTTTCTGCCGCCAAATGTTACCGTTAGCAAACATTCCTAGATTCAACTATAAGGAGTGGTCCCAGACCTTCCCGCTCCAACACTCCAACACTCGAGTTCCTGGAGATTACGACGGTATCCATCAGGAAATAAATTAGGTGAATTTGTTATCCACTTCTCCTTCGTTATGAACATATTTTTTGATCTTGTAGCCATTCGATGACAGTATCCTTGACGTGCGCTCTGGCGGAATTCATGTGGGGGATGACTTTCTCTTCTTCTCCCTGGTACAGCCAAAGGATACTTTTTTTCAACATGGGTTTCCGCACTGAATCCATGAACATCCTGCCATTTATTTTGTTTTCGGAGAAAAAACTAAAGAGGTGCCATGCCAGAAGATTCCCATGCAGATTATAACTTTTCCAGGCCATCCTGAACGGGGTTTCTTCTTCCACTCTGTCGGGGCCGGTTTTTTCTGAAGAGCTGATGGATCCGGATGACTAGCAGATAGCATTATTGACGTTTTCAGCCAGCTTCTTTTTGACCGAATTGGCCTCCTCGTCCGATTTGATTGCGCGAGAAATGAAACTTTGCAAAACGTCCATTCCCTTCTTAGCCAGATTTTTCTGGGTTTTTGGGGAAGATCTCAAAACGTGGTAGAACTTTTAAATGCATACCCTCATTTCAAGAAAAATTTTCGGAACCATGATCAATTCAAACAACGCCAATTGAAACGAAAGCAGAATTTGATGTTGGATGGATTGTCGATCAGCTGATCCCAAAACTAGAATTTTCGCTGCGTTTTGAATCAATGCAATTGGGGCGCACTGCAATGCAATTTTATGGAACTTTCAAAATATATCCGCACTTAAGGCATCACTTGTATATGTTGATGGTTACCTGTTTATATGTAGAGCAACCAGCAGCCAGTGTGTTGATTTCGTTCCATTGTTCGTTTCTTAATGTTTATCTCTGGGCGTGCCTTTGTTCACTTAAAGCAATTAACCCGACTACCAAACACCGTTTGTCGGTATTTTAGTTGATTCCGTCAAACAAACACTAAGCCTACATGCTGAAAAACATGCCAAAATTATGTCCTTTTGTTACTCTGGGAAATGAAAATGATTTGTCCTCGCATTAAATTGCAAAGCTTGATTGGCTTGTTGCAGCTTGCCGCCAAATGCATTCCGGTCGTCGTTTTATCTGTTGGCTCAATAGTCTGTTAACCGATAATAGCTCATCATTTAAATCCAATAATTTTACGCTTGTTTTTTTCCTTGATATTAGTTGGTAGACTGATTTTCTGCCGAAATGAAACGGAACAGCGTCCTTTTTCCAAATCGACTGGTCCATGTCTTCATTTCTGCAGCTGTTTACTGACGGTTCTTCTTTTCTCGACTGGGGGGGGGGAGAGTTATTTATATGTCAGCTGGGTTTCTCTCAAATGGCCGGCCTCGGTGAAGGAGGCCCGCTTCAGTATCAAATTTCTCAATCTTCTGCCGATCGGTGTCGCGTTTATTGTGTGGATTGAGAGCTTTAGAAACACGCGGCTTTCGTTTGAGTGTGACAACTTAGAAATTATTCATGCGTTGAATGATCTGGGCTCAACTAGTCTTGCTGTGGTCTCGCGGTCAGTCTTACTGAGCGGTTACGGAAAAATTACCCCAGCCCTGATGGATAACTTAGTAGTGCCAGAAATTTCTCGATTCGGTCACTCTGCAAAATCGGCTACTGCAATCTCACCTTGCCACACATTTTCTAACCATGCTACACCAGCCTCATTGTGCTACAAAGGCCTTGCCGTGCTACCCCATCCTCACCGTGCTACACCAACCTTACCGTGCTACACAGACCGCATCGCGCTACACATACCTCATCGTGGTACACCAGTCTCGTTTTGTAACAACGGCCTCACCGTGTTACAGTGTACCACACTCTGTTACACTGGCTGCATCGTGCTATAACATTGTTCGCGCAGACACAAACTAGGGAAGATAATTAATACTAGTTAATTTCTATGTATACAAACCTTGACAAACTATCATGAATCCTACTCGAGAAAAGCTCATTTTGAGGCTGGCATGAACATTCATCTGCGCTGGAATAAGAAATATAACCGCTGTGAGGCCGAAGTCATAGGGGTAAACACCGATCAGGACGAGATGGACCACCTGTTTGAGGAGCTGGAGCAGGCATGCGCTTCTAAAGTATGATTACTATTGAATGATGCAGTTTTGTCTTTTTTGCTTGATTGATTGATTGGCGCGATAGTAATAATTCATTCTGTCACTACTACAGTATTTTATTAGTACAGTACTGTACTAGTCCCCTTTAAGTGCTTACATATAATAGTTCCGTGTTATCCGCAGGCACCATCGACATTCAATTGTGAACTCTGCGAAAAGTACAAGAAGACTGTCCAGGAAAAGGCTGACGAAATCGACAAGGGTATTTGTCGGCTGGTGGAGATTCAGTTTAGCAGACCCAGTGACAGCGACGGAAATCCAAACACTGCGAGACAACTAGATGGCAGTTAGCTGAAGAAGTGAATTTGGACCCAGACTCAGAAATTCGGTTCGGCAGTCCTGAAGGTAAACAGACAAACAGCCAGACAGCCAGACAGACGAACGGACGGAAAGACAGACAGACAAGCCGATAACTGATTGGCCATAGCAGGATCGTTCGTATCGACATTGAATTCCGTTGTGTAGATCACATTGCCCATTTCCGGCTGAAGCACATTCGAAAGGGTGCTGGTGGGATTTCGCACAAAAAAATGAAGAGCCCAAGTGGCGCCTGAGTTTCTACGACGGATGCAAATTTTTGCAATGCGCTAGTTAGATATGTTTCACGTACGTGTGCAGATCCTTTTCGGCAGCTTATTTGCGCTGATCTTGTCATGCGTATCTGGTAATTCCCAATGAGAGATTAGATGTGAAATTAGAATTCTAAGCTTCCATTATTTGTGTGCAAAGCATTTTGTATCGGCTTGTAAAGCAGTAATAGGTTCTGTTTGAAATCAGATGCAACAATATTTCTCAGACCTTACAAAGAACATACGTTTTTCTCTGGCTTTATCAATTTTTGCTAAGAAATGCGATCGACGGAAAGACCGATGAGCTCAGTCAATTGTTTTGCGAAAACAGAAATGATGCCTTAATTTCAGATATTTCCTTCTAGTACTGAGAACAAAATTTCGAAAAACCCGTGTTGAATGAAGTAAGTCCGGAATTGAAATTCGCACGCTCGAGCTTGACATACTGTATAATCAGAATGAAAACACGGGAACAATTGTGGGCCAATCGAACGATCGCTTTGTTTACCCGTTTGCCCGTACAATTACAGCATTACGCCCGTAATCCATCAATCAAACATTAGATTTCCATAACAAATGTTTTCATTACAAATTAGAATCCAGCTCGACTTCCTCCACGAAAGACTCCTTGTTAAAAAAACTAAAAGAATTCTCAGCAGCAGATTTTTTTTCAGTCCCGTGTGGTCATAACAGTGATTTGTTCATACGTAGAATTTATTTGTAAAATAGGGGCACACCGCACTGATGAACGATTTAGAGTGATTTAGAGTGGTGAAATGGCTACAATGTTCAATGAAACGCCTAGTCCAGTTGAAAAGCTTGAATCGGAAAGTTGAATGAAACTTCGAACTGGATCACATCATTTTATTATCTCTGCGTAATACACTCATGGATGTTTTTTGCACCGGTTTCAAACGCTCAAATACGCTGCCTTAACAGCAATATAATTTTATCATTTTTTTCTGTGCGCCAGTTTATCGTCTTCCTGTTGCAACTAAAGCCCGTGACCGCTCAAGCCTAAAAGCTGACTACATATCTCTGTCTGTCTGTCTGTCTGTCTGTCTGTCTGTCTGACTGTCTGTCTGTCTATCTATTTATCTGCATGGCTGCTTGCCTGCCTGCGTGTCTACATGCCTGCCTACCCGTTTGTTTGCCAGCTTATGGTTCAAAGTTTAGCAGCTAGGGTAAATTTAAATTGATAAATCAGTCCCAGGATTCATAACTTGAAGCCTCTTTATAGTTCCTCTATTGGTATAGTCGTTAGGGAATACCAGAGTGACCGGAGAGCAAGTACTGGCCAAAGGTAAGTAATTCCTAATGGCGCACACAAATTAGTTCACCGGGGTAAATGGTCGATGGGTCCGCAATCTCGGGATTGAGTGTCTGTAGCTGGTCAATGGTCATACCGTAGGTGTTAGCAATCGCCCAGAAGGAGTCGCCCCATTGAACCGTATACGTCTGTTTACAGCTCGATCCTCCTCCACCGCTACAAGAACTTCCGGTCGGGATGACACAATTGCATGGATTGGAGCAGTCGACGCTATCTCCGGCAATACAGAAGGATCGTAGGACGGCTTCGTAAATTTGGATGCGTCTTCGTGCCACTGTCGGGTTGGACCGCGAGTTTCCACACTCTCTGTCACCGTTGATCTTCAATATCGTCGTACCGAAGTTTCCGCTCTGAACACCGGGAGCGTTGTGGACGTTGACAGACCAAAACCAGAAGGAGGTGTCCCAGGCGATGGCATCGTTGGTCTTTACCTGATCAGGGTCGTTGAGCAGGCGGTGATCCCGGTACAGGGCCTCGGACGCAGCTTTGTAGTTATATCCACTAAACAGAACATAAATGGCCAAAGAATGAGCGTATATAAATACATTCGTGTAGTGCCAACAATTTAACAGTTGAAATACCCTCTTACGACAGACAGACAGACAGACAGACAGACAGACAGACAGACAGACAGACAGACAGGCAGGCAGATAGTTAAACAGACAGACAGACAGTTACAGCTTTCAGGAATCAAACAAGCCAGCTTGGTTGGTACCAATTAATGAAGACCAATAATTCTCTGGCCCTTACTATGTTAGCTGCATATATCCCCGTCCGTGGTATCTTCTACCAGGCCAGTCGTCACTGCTGGTGTAGGTACCGGCGGGCGGTGGTCCCCATTCTTCCTTGGTGGTGAGGCCAGCTGACTCGTGAATGATGTTCGCCAGGAACATAGCCAGCTCACGCTTGGTGGTGATCTGTCCGTTACCTGCGCGGTTCAGCAGGTTGTTATATTGCTCAAGGGAAGGCGCGCCATAGCCACTGGATGAGGTCACCGCGTTGACGAATTGATCGTATGTCACCAACTGTGCGGTCACATTGGTGAACACGCAAACAACGAGAAAAACAGCGGCCATTAATGCAGAGTTCACCATGATGTCTGATTTCCCGTGCAGAAAATGTTGTCGGATAATTCAAATTAAATTATGCCCAACAATTTACTGCTCTGCTTATTTATCTAAAGGATAGAACAGTGGACGCAAAATTTTCAGGTCAGCAGAAGCATAACCCCATTTATTAATCGTTTGAGGGCGAGTAAATTATTGTGGGGAAACAATATAGTCAATGTATGACTTTTATTTACCATGAACTGATTACAGTTCTACTACTATTCGCAGCCAATTCATTGTGTACATAAATAACGTTGAGACCCCGTAGTCTAATTAGATTTGCTTGTATTGATCCTTGCCCCCTCCCAAACCAGCTCACACTGCCCAAACGATAAGGAACTCGACGAGACAAGATTGTGTCGTTAGTAGGGAGCCCATTTGTTAAACATCTGAGAACTAAGACGTACGTTATGGCCCACCTCAAAAACAGGATCTGCATATAGTTACAAAATAGAAATCAGTAAGACAGACAGACAGACAG
>LRSR01007409.1:0-13889 GCA_001579985.1 Hypsibius dujardini
AGTCAAGTGGCCCATTCCAGGACCCCATCCTCATACTGTAGCTGTAGCTTCTGTAGAACGATGGCTGAGCCACATATACTACACCGCACTCCACTCCGTCGAATTTGCGGAGCGGCGAGATTTTCGGGCGGGTAATTTTATTTTTGTTCGTTCAAATCGTTTATTTAGCGCTGGATCATAGGAAATTTCTCTCATCCATGATAAAACCACTTGCAATTCCCACCAACCGGATTTAGTTAAATTTCGCAAATTCAACAGTTTGTAATTTGAAATGAGTGTCGGGAAGCGGAGAGCGCTCCAGCAACCGACGCAACAAAATGTGACTCCAAAGCGAGCAAAAACTCCGGAGAATCTTCCCATCGAAAGCCTTTTGTTCCGCGATCCGGAATTCCTGCACCTTACGAACCTGATAGAATCATCCACACTGCGCTGCCCACTTTACGTCACGGGAACTATCGGCTGCGGCAAAACATTCCTCCTCAACGAGATCCGCCGACAGTCAGATCACATTCCCTTTGCCTTTGTGGACTGCGACACCTCGCCATCGGAGGCGGACGTCGTCCGGCGTATTATTTCCGAACTGGAGCCCTTCTACGGCATTGATCAAGAGGAAGAGCTGGATGAAATTCCGTAGGTGGCCACTGTAGAATCTGTTTGCGAGTTTTGAGGTTTGGCTGCGATGTCTGTCGTTTGATTGATCTATTGAAATCGATGGTTGATTGTTGTAATTTACCAATAAAACTAGCGATTGATTGATCTATTGAAATCGATGGTTGATTGTTGTAATTTACCAATAAAACTAGCGATTGATTGATTGATTATCAACGACAACGGATTAGTCCTTCATTTTTTCGCCGATTCTGTTATTTAGGTCGGCCAAAGCGCCATCAACCGTGGCGGATGTGAGGAAATTTCTCTCCACGCAGTTGGATGATGATGAGCCGCTGCGATCGGTAATAGTATTGGATGGAATCGAGCAACTGACGAAGGGTGTCGAATTGCTGACCAAGCTGATCCTTCTTCTGCACGTCGGCACGATTCGATTGACGCTGGTCTTAACTGGACGCATGCCGTGGAGGAACTTTGCATTTGGTCACCCGGGACTGGGAGACGTGGTTGAGTTCCACTTGCCGTGCTTCTCGAAGAAGGAACTCATCGAACTACTGCTCCTGGTATGTGGAATCATTATGGTTTAACTCTCATTAAAATAAATATAAATAAATAAAATAAAATAAATAAATGAAAAAATAAAAATAAATTAAAATAGTTCCATCGCGAAGATTATTTACATTGTATTATTTTAATTTACAAATTAAAGCGCCATATTTTAGCTTAAATAAAGATATTATTTATAGTATGAGCTTACATTGTATTTGGTTTGGGACTTTGAATAAATGGGCATACCAGTGCGCATTTAATTCTTGGTTATCGATATCGATTTATGGTTCGCCGATTTTAAATTAAATAAAAAATACTTCATTTAAAACCAGAAACTGATTTTCGACAATTTAAAAGCATTCTTAAGTCTCACCTTTCACAGACATTCGATGTCCCAGTCACGAAGGATAAAGACTTGATTGCACTGGAAGCCTTGGAAGCACTGGAAGCCGCCTACTGCCGATTGATTGTCGACACTTTCTACCCCGTCACGAAAGACGTTGGGCTGCTGCGATCACTGGCGCACAAGCACTTGCCAACTTTCATCCGCCCAATTCGCGATGGGAAACTCCAGCCCCAACAGACGGATGGGCTCTTTCGAGCTTTCCTGCCGATCCTCGCAGCCGAAGTGCACGGCAAACCGACTTCCTTGCCAAATGAGAAAAAGTCCGCTCTGCCAGTCACCGCTCCCGTCCATCTCCGTTACGTCCTCATTGCCGCTTTCCTCTGCTCCTACAATCCCAGTCAGGCAGACGCCCGAATGGTGGCCAAGCGGCACGATCGTGTCAAGAAAGCCAACCAGACGCCCACCAAAAAGGCCAAAGACAAGCGCTTGACCGTTCATGGACCGCAAGCCTTCAGCTTTGAGCGGTTGTGCAGCAACTTCCTCTCCCTGACGGCCGATCTCGACGTAAAGGTATGCATGTTTCAACTGCAAGCCCATGTGAAGACGTTGTGCGATGTGAGGCTGCTGGCACGTATCGGCCACGAGGAGAGCCTCGATCATCCCAAGTTCAAATGTGTCTGTGAGAAGAGTGCGGTTCAGCGAGTGGCCGCGTCCTTGGACCTGGACTTGAATCGATATTTAATTGACTTAGTCTGATTCGTGATTTACTTTGTCGATGTGCATTTCTCCTTATTGTTTTTATTATTATTTTTACTTACGAACAGTAGTTTCCGCCAGTGATAAGACATACAAAACAGCGTCTGCCTCATCGCAATGGCTTCTGGCAAAACACATCAACGAGCATCATGAAATTGGTAAATCGTTACAATTGGGAGCGTCAAATGCACCAAATGCTCGTACAGTTGGAGTTGGAGTGTGTGCCGAACTAAAAGTAGACAATACGTCTGCTGGCATGTAATCCTAACGAGTCTTTATGCTTGGCGAGCTCAATCGGCCTTCCGGCGAAGAGTCCAGGACGTAGAGACGAGGCCGCCACTGCCGGTGCACGTTGAAGTCATCGCGACCACCTTATATCCGCGCGTTTCGAGCTTATTGAGAATCAGTCGAGGTTTCATCGTCGTTCGGTATTCCATTTCACAGCCAGGTCCTTGCTCTATCACCGCGTCCAAAAAGTGCATCAACCTCGGGTCGGAGTCTGAGTCACCGACCGTCGCCTTCTGTGTGTACGGATGGTATTCCAGAAGAACATACGTCATATCCTAGTACCAGTACATACATGCAAATCCAGTGCTGGGATTTTGGTGGAGCTCCAAATTAGCCGAGAAACCTGAGGAACAGCTGATTTTGTGGTACACACCTCCACGAAATGATGAAGAGTTTCGCTCATAGAACGGATATGCAGTACCTGACGTCTCACACATGCATCAAGATAATCATTTAGTGTCGCAGCTCGAAATTGTGGTAAATGTTGAAACGCCGTGAGCGTGTACTATGGCACTTACTGCGTAAAATGGCCAAACGCGCGCATCTGTGGCGGTAGCGATACCAAACCGGTTACGGTAACTCCGGTACCGCAAACCGGTCGATATTTTTTTCGACTGAAAACAATATGAATTTGCTCAAAGCTATCAAAAAAAAATGATTAGCAATTACAGCTTTTCTAAACAAAACAATCATTACTGTTAAGTCAATTGACTGCGACTGGTTCAAAACATGTGACCAAATCAATCAATCAATGATTCCCAGTGAGAAAAGACAAGGAGTCACCGACTTTCACAAGGAAAGGGGGAGGTGGTAAAGCATGACATCGCGTGACTTTTAAGACACGGCAGCGGGAAAAGAGTCTCAGACATGTTTGACCAGAAAAATCGGGACGCTGGATTTGTCAAGAGGCAATTTGTTACCACAAGGCTGCACATACACATGTTGTCTTGTGGCTCACAATTAACGCCTAAAGTCAAAGCACTTTTTGTATAGTCTGCAGCCTTGTGGTAACAAGTTGCCTCTTGACAAATCCAGCGTCTTGATTTTTCTGGCCAAAGGTGTTTTACGCGGCGCGGCATCCAGCGGCATTCACGGAACTAAATTTCACACGGCAGGCGGCAGGACCGCCCGAAATTTCGGAGCTGCGCGGCACGAAGCGGCAACACCGCTCGAAATTTCGGAGCTGCGCGGCACGAAGCGGCAACACCGCTCGAAATTTCGGAGCAGCGCGGCACGAAGCGGCAAATTAATTTGTTTCTGATTACTGTAGTAAACACAAGAATACATATCTATAACAGCGGGGGGGGGGTGATAAAGTATTCTTATCAAGCAACAATAAACGAAAGGACTTCACATCCAAATGAATAATAATAATGGACGAAAATACTACGATCTTAGATCTCACCAACAGCGGAGTGACACGGCGGAGCGGTGCGGAGCGACAGTCGTGCGGCAAAAAACCCGCAGTTTTTAAGCGGCGCGGAGCGGCAATGCCGCCGCTCCCTGCAGCTGTCATACTTTAAAGGGGGTATGTTTACGTTTTATCTGATACTGTGAAGATCATTTTCTGCTGGACAAGGGCTATTCAGGAAAAAAGACGCATTACCATTAACTACCATTCGTAATTTTGTACTTACACTTACACATCTCACCAGACTCTTATAACAATCCTATCGCCGTGCAATCTGAATGGGTGCAGAAGTGTACCCCCAGGACAAGGAAGTAATCTGCATCTAGCAAATGACATCATGAAAATTAAGGGGGCCGTTTCCGTCTGCGAACTTGCTGTGCGCGTCTTCACCGGACTTTTGATTGTCGCGCAGGCTTGCCTCTTGGATTTTTTTATGGTGACAGGTAATAAGGCCACTAGCATTTTGTTTGACATGATCAAATATTTTCGGACTTGACGTTGCACACGAGTTGGATTGAGCGTTAGGTTGATTGATTGATCAGGTATACTCAATACTGTTTCATTAACATGACTACTTACTAGTATTTGAATTCACTGCCCAAAACTTATTAGTGGTCGCAATGTTTTAGCAATGAAGATGTGTACGTTTTCGCTGCAAAAAATGAAAGCTGACCGTTGATCGTACAACCTTGATAGTGAGCAATATGCTGCAATGAAGTGAGTGCTTTGGCTATTGATTGATTGGTAGTTCAACTTTTTATTTAGTAGCTTTGATTTCGGTAATTGATTGATTGATTGGGCGTTTATTTGTTGATTGACTTGCCCGTGTGCTAGTTTAGTTGAGAGTAATCTTGGTACTTTTATTGCCAGCTCAAGGCTTGCCTGCACTAGGATGGATTGTGGCCGATCTTCAAGTCCTCGTTGTGTTTGTCTGCTGCAACTACATGGCGATCCGGTATTTTTTTCGGATGCACCACCAGAAGAAGACAGTCTCGCCCGCCCCGGAAATGGGATTGCTGCCGTATGCCTTCATCATCTGGATTTCGTATAGTATTGTCTTGATGGCAAAAGTAGCATACATGTTTAAGACGTTTGCAAGATCATTGCCGGCGGAATATACTGCCATGGAAGGGTACTTTGGAACGAATATGATGAAGATTGCCATTGGTCTGTCGGCGGGAATTTTCGCTCTCTTAATCGCCGGCCATCATCGCAGCCGGGCCAGTCAGCGGCATCGATTCTGTTTGAAATGGATGCAGAGCCACGTGGTATTTGAGCTACTGGATACGGTGGAGTTCCTCAGTATTCTCTTCATCAATGAGGACCAGCTTTTGGTACCGTTTGCCGTGGAGAATGCCATTATCACGTATTCGTGTCTGAATTTGATCCTTCCTTTCGTTGGACTTTACCAGGTAAGACTTTTGTTTTAAGTTCCCGTTGAGCTGATGTGGCTAAGTGACGCGGGTAGAAACAGTCGAGCAGGGAGGGAGGCTGAGACGGACAGACAGACGGACAGGCTCACACAGAGACACAGAGACACAGACAGATAAACAGACACACAGACAGATAGACAGACGCACAGACAGACACACAAACTGACAGACACACAGACTGACACAGACAGACACAGACAGACAGACAGATGGACAGGCTCAGACCGAGACAAACACACAGACCGGCAGACAGACAGACAGACCGGCAGACAGACAGACCGGCAGACAGATACACAGACACACAGCCAGCCAGCCAGGCAGCAAACACTCTTGTTTAAATTCTCGCGTTAGTTAACGTCCATAGTCATCGAACCAAAACTGATAAATGCACTTTTCTTTGTTTAGTTAAGCAGCGTGAACTTTGCCCGTACGAAGCCCAACGAGAATTTCACCATTTACCAAACACTCCTGGCGACGGTGATGGTCAATATTCCCTACCTGGTCATTCGGTTATATCTGTGGCACACGCTGAATTTTACGACTGCCCTGTTCATCATGAAGAACTTCATCGCCATTGTCGGCAGTTTCTGGGAGCTGCGGATGTTTATTCCGTATTGCGCTCGTGCCGAGGAAGAGGAGGGAAGAGACCCCGAGGGGAAGGAAACGACAGAACTGAAATCCTTACGGAAAGAGGAGGAAACGGAAACGGATCCGTCGTTACGCCTGCAGATTCCCGCGTCGGATTCATTTGACAAAATCAGTGCTTGATGTGTTTACATTTAAATTATTTCTCGGGCTTCCAAAGATATTTTTATTTGTTTTTTTGCGCTTTGAGTTGCATTGTATTTCCGTACTTGGACGTCTGTATTCATATTTCAATCTCTCTTGATGAATGGAAATCTCTTTGACGCTGCGTTGCAACTGCTCGAACACTTGCAGCAGCGGTTGTTTTCACGCGCGTTGCCACTTCCTTAGCTGCATCTAAAGAAAGTCGTACTGAAAAAACACATGGCTGATCTAAAATGGACTGGTATATTCTTGGTAAATTAAGTACCGCCCACCCAGGTTACATTTCTCCTTTACATATAAAGACCATGGCGGATGAATGCTACTGTAGAGCTTCCGTGCTATCGCACTTGAACATTAGCTTCTACAACGGTTTCAACCAAAATTCGTGCGCTCAGACATCATTAGCTTCACGCTATACCTCCAACATTGGTGGATAGTTTCGGTGAGCCGGGACGAGTAATGGACCAATAAAAATTAAGCCTGGTCGAATGGACGTCGCCGGTAGAATCTAAATTTTGACGCATACCGGTACATTGAATTTGACTGCTGGAAAACTGAGTTTTTCATCTTTAAGTAACGTATCGACCAGGTAGGTGTTCTTTGGCGTTGTGAATCAAGGTACTGACAGATGGACCATACTGCAGACGGGCGGACAGCGCGCAGGCACTCAGATGGTAATTGCAACATACAGTCAGATGAATGAACAGTCACACAGCCAGTCAGACAGCCACACAGATGGACAGTCACACAGTCAGTCACACAGTCACACAGTCTTACAGTCACAGTCACACAGATGGACAGTCAACAGTCAGTCAGACAGTCAGTCAGACAGTCACACAGATGGACAGTCACACAGACAATCACAGTCACAAAGATGGACAGTCAACATTCAGTCAGACAGGCACACAGATGAACATACCAGTACTGCTTGGCCGACGCTCTAAATTTACATGTCCACAGATAGGCAGGTAAAGACCTGCTGATTCAGGAAAAACGGCCCCCTGACGAGTAAAGTCCATTTCGCTGCAGGTCCAAGTCGATCAATCGTAAGGACAGGCTAACTCTGTCCGGCTGTTAGGAATCAGCATTTTTGGCCAGAGTCAGTCTGAGAAATCTATTTTGTATTTTTTTTGTCATTTTTCAGTAGTAAAAACTCATTTTGTCGAGTCTGGATCTGGACGGGGGTTTCGTCTTGTCCCGCGCGCCCACCTCGCAAGTGCACAAACCAGAATTTCAGGGTACTGCAGCAGTCGGCATTACCGCGGCCCAGCAACTTCATCCATCCCGGCACACCGCAGCTCTACAACCGCGTCGAGTGAAGTGGGACGTGCCGTTTGTCGTCTTCCCGTCCGCAAACGCGTACCTTCACAACCTGCCGGGTCGGCAAAACAACCAACCTTGAAGTCAGCAGAACAGCCGACGAAACGTGCCGAAAGTTCCGGCTTCCATCCCTGTCATCACACTTCAGCAGCTGCAACAGGGGCGGCGGTCTTCACGACGTATTCGCTTCCGCAAGCGCGTCCATCACGACGTCTAGTCAACCATTTTGCCGGGTGATTTTCTCTTCTTGCCCACAAAGACAGAAAGTGTTACCGAAAGTGATTTTGCAGAGCCTCAACAGACCACTCGTTCAAGCGTCCCAAAATTTTGATTTCGTACAGCGACGGGAAGATGACTTCCTGGTGGTGCCTGCTGGCAGTGTCCATCACCCTACTATCATCATCATCATCGCTGGTCGACGCCAAATGCCCACCGCCGGGTAACTCCCTCTGTAACTGCAGCGAAGTGGTCGGCACGACGAATGAACTCCTCGTGGCCTGCGACGGTCAGGCCGGAATGGTCACCGTGATGGATCTGAAGTACCAGCTGGACGGCATTCCGGAGAAGGAGATTGTGGAGTTGGCGATTTATCGGTTGAAGAACTGGCAGGGCCTGCGCACCGACTTTTTCGATAAGTACGAGAAGCTGACACGCCTCGGCTTGGCCGCCAATCCCAATGGCAACTTCAAGCTGCCCGTGGGGATTTTCGAGAAGATCGGCAAGCAGATCACCACGCTGGATCTGTCGACGTGCAATTTGACGGAGAAGGATTTGCCGCCGGCATTGTTGGAGCCGTTGGTCAACCTGAAGGTAGAATGAGGCTCTCTCTCACTCTCTCTCACGAGAGAGCGCCTAACCTTCAACTTTGTGATATCTATTTCTATATACATATATTTGTATATGTATACATACGTATATAGATGTATATACATATATATGTATATGTATATATATGTGTATATATGTATATGTATATAAGTATTTATACCTTCAACCGTGTGATATGATATATATATATATATATGTATATATCCGTTCTGTCGCGTTTTTAGGAGATCGATTTGAGTTGGAACAACATTCAGGGATTACGACGTGCAGTTTTCGACGCTATTCCTAGTGTCCAGGTAAACAACCTTTTTGTTAGATGCAGTAAAATGAGTACTTTCATTTGGCCATAAACTATTTTCCGTTTGACCTTTAATTTTTTCCTCAGACAATTGATCTGGGAGATAACAAACTGACGCAGCTTCTACCGTATCTCTTTGCTGGGGTGAAAAATCTGACGATGTTGGATCTAAATGACAATTTGTTGACGGAATTCGTAAGTAGCCCTTCTATGACTGCAACTCCGTTTTGCCCCATTAGCGTGTCATTCTATAGAAGTCTATATAGATGGGTGCATTGATATGTTGCTTTTAGCCGCCGGATTTGTTTGAGGACCCTCAGCCTGCGCTGAAGATTCTCGATATTGGCGGCAACAAAATCTCCAAACTCACAGCCGCCCACTTCGCCATGATGCCGAACTTGACCGTGTTGGATGCACGCAAGAACCCCATCAACGTGTTGCCGCCCGACTTGTTTTCACAGACACCGCAGCTCGGCCGTAAGTGGAGTACTAAAGCGCCCAAAAAGAAGTCGCACATCAAAACAGCCTTTCGTCTTCGTACGTGTAACTGCAACACTGTTCACTTACAGGACTTTCTCTGAACGGGATCCAGGCATCTGGTACGCTGCTTGCAGCCTCGCACTAAGTTTCCGTACCGTCAACGGGAAAATTTTTAAAGTGATGATTGATATTGACCCATCATTTCAGTTCTCCCAGCGTCGCTCTTTAAGGGACTTCCGTTGGAGTCACTTGACTTAAGTAACTCCGGGGTTCGGGTAAGGAAAATTGAATCTATTAAATTGTTCAACCAACTCGGAAATTTTCAAATTAATCAGCGTCGTTTGCGTTGAAGTCCTATCCAGAGACTCTTCTGACACCAGTTGCTTCGACACTGGAGGAGCTCCACCTCGACAATTCGATTAACTTGTTCTCCCTCCCGCCCAAATTTTTCAAAGGCATGGACGTGCTGGAAAGTGTGGACATGTCCAATACCGGTCTGGACCTCCTGCCCTCAACCTTCTTCACCGATCTGAAGGGCCTGAAGAAACTCAAAATCAGCGACAATCGGTGGTTGATCTCATTGCCGCCGCCGAAGGATTTCTCAGAGAATCTGAAGATTATCGATGCCAAGAACTGCCCAAAGTTGCCGCCTGTCGTCACTAAGTGGATTGCGAACAACTTTGACTCAAGGCCACAGCTCATGGACTTCCCTATCAACATTTACCGTTCTGTAAACCGAGGTATATTTTGTGTCTGTCTAACTACCTGCCTGTCTGTTTTAATGTCTGCCTGCTTACTTGTCTGTCCGCTTGCCTGTTTGACTACCTGCCTGCCCGTCTGTCTACCTGCTTGTCTGTTTTAATGTCTGAATGTGTTTGTTTGTCTGTCCATCTGCCTGCCCTTCTGTCTGTTTACCTGCCTGCCCGTCTGTCTATCCACCTGTCTGTCTGTTTTGATATCTGCCTGTGTTTGTCTGTCCATCTGCCTGCCCGTCTGTCTGTCTACCTGCCTGTCTGTTTTAACGCCTACCCGTGTTTGTCTGTCCGACTATCTATCTCGCTGCTTGTCTGCCTGTTTGCCTGTCTGTCCGCTTGCCTGTCTGGTTCATTAGAATGCTTGTCTGTGTTTGTCCGTTTGTCTCTCTGTCCCTCCAAGTAACCTTCGTTGAATTTTTCAGAAATCCTTCAGCGGATAATACCGGCTGCGCCGACGACCACTGTTCCACCGACGACAACTCCCCCGCCGAACAAAGCTCAGAACTGGAATAACAACAACAACGGTGGGTACAACAACAATAACGGAGGATACAACAACGGATATAACAACTACGGCAATAACAATAATGGTAATTATAATAACGGGAACAACGGCAACGGCAACAACGGTAACAACGGTAACAACTGGAACAATAACAACGGGAACAATAACAACGGGAACTACAA
Source organism: Hypsibius dujardini (assembly GCA_001579985.1). Lineage (NCBI taxonomy): Eukaryota > Metazoa > Tardigrada > Eutardigrada > Parachela > Hypsibiidae > Hypsibius > Hypsibius dujardini. Next base: position 10,550 of record LRSR01007409.1, read on the forward strand.
CAACGGGAACAATAATAACGGTTATAACAACAACGGAAGCAACGGGAACAACTGGAACAATAACAACAACGGGAACAACAATTACGGAAATAACAACAACGGGAATGGCGGGAACAACAGTAATAATAACGGATGGGGCAACAACAACGGAAATAACGGAAACAACAATAACGGCAATAACAACAACGGAAGATACAACAACGGCGGCGGCGGCGGTTGGGGTTGGGGTCGTTAACTGTTTCTCGCCATGTCCAAATTAACTGCGTGTTTTTTTCTATGATATTCTTAAGTTTTATCGCGTTTTTACAGTTGCAATGAAAAAAAAGAGGAAGAACGATGCATGACATTCACGGCGAAATAATAGAATACAAGTCTTGAGTAACATGCGTATCTCGCCAGTTTGACAATGATCACTTGATTGAATGTCTACTGGTCGGGAAGTACAGTGTCAATATCAATGTAAACAGGGGGCACCGGATGAAAACCCATCTTCTTCTTGAAGTGCTCAATGTCCCGGATTGCGTCGCATTTATTGCCAGTCTTCACAGGCGAAACGATATCTCCGGGAGGAGGCAATTCCGCTGACTGAGCCATTTCAATGTCATCCTCCGAGTCGTCATCGCCGGTCTCTTCAGAATCGGTGCCTTCCATATCGACGGACGGGCGTTTGCGGGAAACCGCATCAGCGGGAACGGTCGACGTAATGTGGATGGTGAATTTCTTCCGTTGTTTTCCTCCTGGCAGGAGGTACTCCTACAGAGAGTACAAATGTGAATATTCAAATTAGAACTTGCCCGGTAAGTCCATTTCTTATTTGTCTGTTTGTTTGTATGTCTCTATGTCTGTCTGTCTGTCTGTCTGTCTATCTGTCTGTCTGTCCGCCTGACTAGCTGTCTGTCTGTCTGCCCGTCTGCCTGACTAGCTGTCTGCTAAATGTATTCAGGTCTAACTGGAATTTGGTCTGCAACCTGTTAGCATACCGTGATAAAACCGTTCAAGTCCTCCTTCGTCAGCTTGCGCAGCTCGGCGACCTCGGTGGCGTCACGATCAAAATTGTATTGCCGCACGTAAATTTCATTCCAGAACTTCGTGGCCTGCTGGGCAATAGTTTTCGGCTTTTCCAGTCGTCGCACAGCTAGCGCCTCCACGTGAGTAGCAAATTCGGCATCGGTCAATGCAGCGACAAACGGCTACAACAATCACGTTCCTACTGTTAATTTTTCGATATCGTATCAACCAAGAGACTCAGAAAGTAACGAAAGGTCCTACCTGCATCTCGCGAAGGAAGCTTTCGATCCGTTCGTCCACGTGCTCGGGTGATTTGTGTGACTGCACCAACACCTGGAGGCCCAGGACACCGCTGACATTCTTCACTTGGGAGAAGACAATGTATCCTAAAAAAATGTCGAAGCATCAGAACAGACCCTTAGCAGGTGCTTTCAATGTCAAGGGTCACTAGTAACTGACCCAGCTGTTCCTTTGTGCGTAAAATATCGAAGCACGGTTCATTGGTGATCTGCTCAAACAACTCCAACAGCATATTCATCCGGGGATTCTCAAAGGCGCACTGGTAGTAGGTGGTCACGGAGCTGGACTTGTGAACTTCGTTCTCCCGATGATAAACCAACTCCGAGCCTAACACATGAAACATTGAAAAGATCAATGCAAGCACCTTGAAATAATCTCTGTCATCACATGAAGATTTGTAATTCTACCTTCCGCCAGTTTGACCAGACGCATCCGGTCCACCGGAGCAATGGGCTTGGCATTGACACTGCGCAGGGAGGACTCCACCTCCTCCAGGAACGACTCGGCTTTTTTGCGGCTGACATTGCCGAATACAAAACCCTCGACGTACACATCCTTGAAGAGATCCGGCGCCATGGCGGAAAACTTTTCATATGTCAGATCGTTCAAAGTCTCCATCAGAGCTTCAGACGGTAGAAAAGTAAAGTTAGACAAGCTTGCACATAGACGCAGTACAAACACAGACACAGACACCGACACAGACACCGACACAGACACAAACACAGACACCGACACAGACACCGACACCGACACCGACACCGACACAGACACAGACACAGACACAGACAGACACAGACACAGACAGACACAGACACAGACACAGACACAGACACAGACACCGTACAAATGTTGCACCAACCTTCTTTCGTGAAACAGATTTCGCTCATCAGAACGTTGAAGTACCACGTCGACTGACGGTTGGGCTCGGTGGCGAAGAAGTTCTTCAGTTGCCGACCATACTGAAAGGAGAAGCACATTAATGAGTAGTCGTCGGGCAATATTACTGCTAAGAAAACTAAGCATAAGCAAGGAGGTAAAAAAAGGAAGACTCACCACTTCCTTCAGCACATTAAACCGATTCAGGTCCGGCTTGAAGTGGACGAGCTTGTCCATCAAAATCTTCAGCAAGACATCCAACTTATCGTCGTATCCCCGGACCGACAACTGTAAGGAAGATTGCTGCAAGTGAACGCTCTTAATAACTCAGGGTGAGGATGAAAAGAGGAGAGCACGCTGTCGGAAAGGGAACACGTGATTCCGTACTGTGAGGCCGTATTTCGACTGCTCGATGAGGTATTTCATTCCGGACAGCTCGGCCATGTACACCACCTCGTTGATGGAGTCGCGGAACAGCTCCACGAAGAGGTGGGCCATGTTGGCGTGAATCGGATCGCGGTACACCGTCGGACTAAAGAAAAGTATTCTACAATCAAGCATGCCTAGAAAAACGGAATTCTGGCGCATCTACCTGCATAACTCGAAAAACGCGACAGCCTTCGGAAGCTTATGTACGACATCCTGCAGGTACCACAGTCGGCCGAAATCGGTCTTCCGGATAAGAGCAGGCAGCCGTTGGGTCTAACAATAAGGAAAGCGGAAATTGTCTAGCAGAAACAAGGCTAGAATCTTTTAATGTACAAATATGCTTACATTTTCGGGGGCCGACAAGAGTTCAAAGTGTTCGGGGATGAATTCATTGGGAGGCGGAAGGGACACAACGCTGCTCTGTCCAGCATCGGACCAAGCCTTGATGACTCCCTCAGGAATTGGCTTCAACGCGTAGTCTATGCCGTAGATCGGTTCCTTCTGCATCGTGACATCCTTGAATGACTTCGACAGAATAGAGATGCTGGAATGGAACAGCCAGAAAACAATCGCGTCGTTAGTTACAATGTGTGGTACCAGAAAACGGCAATAAGGCAGGAAGGGGGAAAGTACGACACACACCGAAGCTTGTCGGGTGTCAAGTGAGAGAGCAAATCCGTGATCGTTTCCGGCTGATATTCCGAGAGCAAAACCGGACCGGTCAAGA
>LRSR01007411.1:0-10812 GCA_001579985.1 Hypsibius dujardini
TAGAAGAGCGTCACGGCGGGAGGATTGAGGGAACAGTCGAAGAGACCGGCGATCGATAAATCTTAGTTTTTCTCCGATGATGACGATGAGGGTTAACCGTTGCTTCGAGGCTTGTTTATTGGCCACTGAATTCACCATCACAACCCCCCTCCGCCGGCGCTGACGAGGAGTCGAGAGAGCGCGGGAGAGTCGGCGGAACTAATGAGTGCCGGGGAAGGAGACTGTTAAATCTCGCTCCGTCTAACGAGCTGAGAAATACCACGAACTTATCATTGATTATGTAAGGGGATAATTGCGCAGCCAGAGACCTTGAAAATATGCGGGATCGCTCGACGAGAGAGAATACCTGCGGTGGATGGGAATCGCGCCTGCGGGACTTGAGAGGTTGAAATCCTCCATTTTGACGTTCCAATTAGAAAGCGACGTTGAATTTGATTTGTTGTTTGGTGATCTTGTCATTCCTCATGAGCTTCCGAACAACTTTGCGACTGTCTTTTGTCGTCGAACTGAAAGTGCCTTTCTCCATACATAGTCAATCATAGACGCGTCTAAACTTTCCGGTACGCGGCGCAAGATTTTTAATTTAAATATATAAATTATTATATATTAAATATATTAAATATATTAAATACATCGGTATGATTTCCCTATTTTTACTCTAAAAAACGTCAGGGGGTTCCATTGGGTCACTTTTTCGATTTCGGACGAGGGGGGGGGGCAATTGCCCTTTTGCCACCCCCTAGGACGCGCCACTGCAGTCAATGTGGCTGAGCAGTGAAACAGCGGGACAGTTTAACCAGTGATACGTACGAGGTAAAGGCCGTTAACCAGGCCGTTTTAGAAATATTCGGCCTGGTTAAGTTACGCTTTCTAAAACGGCCTAGTTAACGGCCTTTACCTCGTACTGTACTGTCTCGATCATTTGGTGCTGCGTTTTAGATCGACCGTATATTATGACTGCAGTGAAGCACAGTGTGTGTGCAGTCATAATGTACGGGTGGGTCCAAAAAGCAACACCAATTGATCAATCGATTGATCGATTGATTGATTGATCGAGACAGTGCAGTATATCCTCTGAATGGTCCTTATTTGGTTCTAGCTCGCTCGCTCGCTAACAAACATACCGATGCATGGAACAGACAGGTGTGTGACATTGTCTGCCTGCCTGGTGTGTGACATTGTCTGCCTGCCTGGTGTGTGACATTGTCTGCCTGCCTGGTGTGCGACATTGTCTGCCTGTCTGCCTGCCAAAACGTTTCTCTCGAACCAACGTTTCAACGGATAATATATTCAGCGACGGCGTGCGCGTGCGTGGCAGCACATGTGCGTCAGTTCTGGCAGGTCGCGCATAGTGTCTCAGAATGTGCACGTCTACACGCGCCCTTACTCACAATGTACTTTTTAACAAAGTCTAAAATACATAGCGTGTGTCTCTGCAGTCGAAGTCGAGACGAGCAGGACAAGACAAGACACTGGAACGCCATTCCACGAAATTGATCCGCCTCCGTCAAAGCAGCACTTCCCAGTCATCAATCATCGACGACGACGACGACGACGACGGCCTTCCTCGTCCGAGTCAACGGACCCGCAACCTCCAACCTTCCCAGGCCCATCTCTCTAACGAATCCTGAGTAAGCTTCCGGTTGCCCAAATCCGCACGCTGATAAGACGACTTTAATCTAATAAGAATCGGTCCGCATGTCTACTCGCGCAATTCAATGTTTCAAGGCACTTTTTCCCACCACACACACACAAAAACAGTGGAACCCAGCTGTGTGGAATTAGTTTCTGCTAACTGAAAGTCTATGAGAGAGTTTCCGTCCGTCCGTGGCTACTCTTGCTCCTTAATGGCAACCTTCGATCGCTCCGGCACGTGCGGCACCGCACCCGGCTTGCTGTGCGCCCGCCGGTTGGCCTCCTTGCGTTTCTTGCTGAACCGGCTCTCCTCGTTCTGCTTCTTGGCGTTGTAGACGTGCTTCGGCAGGTGGCGGTGGCGAAGGATCCGTTTGACTTGCGGATGGTGGCCGAACTTGTCTTTGAGCTTCTCGTTGTACCGTGCGGCAGACTGCTCACGCGGTCCGAGCTGAAACAAAACCAAGGCAACCGACGATGCAGGCATCCAAACAGAACGACAGACAGACAAGCAAGCGAGTCAAAAAAATGAACTGACAGACAGATATCCAGACAGAAAGACATCTGAACAACCAAGCAAAGAACCAGAGAGATAGGCAGAGTAACAGAAAGACATAAAGCTAAATCTTCACATAGGCCTTCAGACTAAATCTTCACATAGGCCATTCAACCCCACAGACAAATCATCAGACAGACATACAGACCGAAAGATAAACAGACAGACAGACAGGCGGACAAAGAGACGAACAGACAGATAGAAAGACAGAAGGACAGGACAGACAGACAGACAGACAGACAGACAGACAGGACAGACAGGACAATCAGATAGATGTCGTGAAAAAGTAACCACACTCACGTATCCTAATTTTTCCGATGCATGCGCTTTCCAAAGCCGCAGGTTCATCTCATCGGAACCGGACACGATGTACTTGTCATCGCGGGAGTATTTGACGGTAGTCACCCTCTGCATTCGTTTGGTGTGGTATATCTCCCTGCAAATGAGTGAAAAATATTGAGCATACCTATCAGCATTTCACAATATGGATTTAGGTTCACTTACCGGCTGCGACCCTTGTCCACGGGGAAAATGCGAATGGTTTTGTCGTAGCTGGCTGTGACGAACTCCTTGCCGGTTGGTGAATAATCCAGATCGAGCACTAAAAAATTAGCAAAAGATCCATGAAGCAAAGCAAACTCGAAATTGCAAAGATACTGAATTTGCGATTCGCAAGACTAAGCGTACCGGCAGACACGTGATCCATATAGACCATCACCGGACTGGACAGATTCCTCATGTCAAACGAGTAGCACTTGTAGTCTTCGTTGGCGACAGTGAAAATGAAGGCTTCCATCGGATTCCAACACAAACTGTTGCTCTTCATGGTTAGGACAACCTAAGGGGTGGAGGGCAACGTTACAAAACTGTTTCACTGACTGGCGGATTGACTGTTTGTCGATCTGTCTGCCTGTTTACTGTCAGTCTACCTGTCTACCTGTCTATCTGTCTGTCTGTTTGTCTGTTTGTCTGTCTGTCTGTCTGTCTGTCTGTCTGCCTGCCTGCCTGCCTGCCTGCCTGTCTGTTTGTCTGTCTGCCTGTCTGTCTGTCTGCCTGTCTGCCTGTACACTCTGGATGTAGCATGCATGTGTCTGTCCAACACTAGGCTCTCACTTTTCGGAGGGAGTCCGCCAGTCGGATATCGTGAAGGACAATGCTCCGGTCAGCGGCGCAGCTGGCTAGTACATTTGTCTATTAGTGAGCAAAAGTGCCGTTAAATTACACCTCAAGTCAGAACTCTTTAACCACAAAAACTGCCTTCACATACCTCAACGCGGTTAAATCTGACTGCCTGAATGGAATCTGCACCCCAGGAGAAGGATCGAATCGGGTGGGACCTTGCTTCATCCCATATCTCCACAGCATCTCCACCGGTGGCAAACTTGGCCTCATCAAAATGGTGGTCGATGGATAATAAACTGGACTGAAACGTCAAACGGCAAAATACTTCCTGAGATCATTTCGAGATGATCAAAAGCTGTTGCGAAACTTCTTTCAGGCATTACCTTGCTGAGGATTGTGTTGACAGGCTCATGGAAGTCGTCGAGGTTCCATTGTTTGATATTTTGGTCATCACCGACGGAGAAGACGTGCGACCCGGAGCTGCCGAAGCACATGCTCCGGACCATGCCTCGATGCGCCTGCACTGTGCGAATGCATTTCTGCTCTGCCAGATTCCATATCCGAATCTACAAACAGGGCAAGCAACAGGCACAACATCAATGTACACTCCAATCGATCGATTGATTGTGTACATCCAATAATAATTGAAAAGGCAGGCGTCAATCAACCAATCAACCGGACGAATCAACCATCAAGCCGGTAATCAATCAATCAATCGAGTTGATCAAAACATTGTGAACACAACAGGGACGCGTCAATCAACCAATCAACCAGAAGAATCAATGATCCAAACAGGAACGAGATCCTTGTTGCCATTGCTCACCTCGCCGTCATAGGATCCGCTCGCTACCGTGGACAGACTCCTCGGATGGCACAACAGCGACTGCACACCGTCACGATGCCCTCCCAAGGACCCGATGAAGGGCTTGGCAAACAGCCGATCCAATTTGGCCGAATTCATTGCGCGCACATATTCCCGGGCTGCCTCGAAGGGATGCTGCACCGGGTCGTAATTCCGGGGAACTGCAATCCAACATATGCCCCATTAATATCACCTCGCGGAGAGGATCATTCAAATACTCCACAGTAATTTCCTGACGGACTCAAATAGAAAAGACTCACTTTTCGGAATGTCCCGTTTCGTTTCACGCAAATAGTCGTCCGGATTTCGGCTCAACACCTTCACCTTCATGATAAAAAAAAGGAACGCACCGGTCCCCGCAACTGCCTTGACAAAACTCAAAGCCAAGGACAAAAAAAAAGCCAAACTGAAAAATGAAATTGCGCAAGGAATACGAAATGAAAAATGGCCACGCGCAAGATAAGTCAATCGCGTAAGTAAATTTTCGCGCAAGACTCAATTTTCAGGCAAATTTTCAGGCAAATTTTCGAGCAAGATTCTATTTTCAGGCAAATGTTCGCGCAGGATTTGCTGCACACGTGTTAAAAATCTTGCGCTAACCTAGTTAAGCCATTGCACTCGTTCGACGCACGGCTGTTGTGCACAACCCCGAGTTAAAGTGCTTAATTCGGCTAGCGCAAGGTTTTCGCCACGAGTGTATATGATCATGCAGGTCCGGCGTTTCCGGCACCTTCGGAGCAATTCGAAACAACTTCCCAGTCAGGGAATTATGGAGCGAGGACGGTGAAAGAGAATACAGAATGGCCGTCCGACCATCCGTCGTCTAGTCGTCCGTCCGTCGTCTGTCTGTCCGTCGTCCGTCCGTCCGTCCGTCTGTCTGTCTGTCTGCCGTCCGTCCGTCCGTCCGTCCGTCCGTCCGTCTGTCGTCCGTCCTCTGTCTGTCCGTCTGTCGTCCGTCCTCTGTCTGTCCTCTCTGTCCGTCCGTCCTCTGTCTGTCCGTCGTCCGTCCGTCTGTCTGTTGTGCGTTCATCCGCTATCTGTTCAGCTGTTGTCAGTTGTTCGACTATTTGTCCGACAACGGACGGACGGCCAACGGACAGACAAAGGACCGACAGATGGACAACATGGGACGGGTTAATAGCAGGGGCGCCGATTTGGGCCGCTGGGGATGTATGCAGACTTGCATGGAAGGGTAAAATAGCCAGACTTCTATTGGCCCCTTGAGAGGGATAAAATAGCCGGGGCTCTATTGGGCCCCAAAAAGGAGGTAAAATGGCCACTCCGACATTGTTTCTCTACTTATATTGCCCATTGAATACTCCTAATACTTCCCGTCGGCTACAACTCGAGCAATATTACGGTAGAACTATCTGAGTTCGAATTTCGAAATAAAAGCATAAAAGCGCTTGGCAACTTGGCAGTCCCGATCTACGGACACACGAACACGTTGTCGTCAAGCAAACCGCGCAGTTGCTTTGATTATTGTGCAGCAATTGGTCTACTGCTCATCCCTTCCACGGCCCTTCACCGACAAGAGAATTTCCCACGCAACCCTTCAGTCCATTCCATATTCCGCCAAATACCAAACATTCCGTCCGCCATGTCACTCTCTGAGGTCTTCATCGGCAACGTCGCGCTGACCTGCCAAGAAACCGGTACGCACTACGCACTACGCACTAATGCTTTCAATCATTTTCTTAATGCGCATTGAAAGCAAATCCATTTCGGTCGGTTTCGATTTCCCATCATCCTGTCTGCTGCACCACATCTGAACTCCATTCTTTCCTCCCGTTATGCAGACATGAAGCGCTTCTTCGAAGACAACGCCCTGCCCACGCCAGCCAGCGTGCGCATCAACAAACGCTTCGCTTTCGTCGGCTTCCGCGACCGAAAGCTCGCCGAAGAGGCCGTCAAGAAGCTCCACGGTCTGCACTTCATGGGCGACACCCTCCGTGTCGAGCTCGGCAAGTCCGCCGGCCGCGGTGGTTCCTCCTCCTCCTGTCGACCGTCCGTCCGTCAACCGTCCGTCCGTCGACCGTCCGTCCGTCGACCGTCCATCCGTCGGTCGCCTGTCCGCAGCCACCGTTCCACTCCCTATTCCACCCCCTCCGAGCCGCCGTCCGTCTGTCCGCGACTGCGGTCGGCCGGCGAACTGTCTCGTTACCCTTACGGCGACCCTCCCATGAGCGTCTACCACCACCGCGGCAGTTCCCCGCCTCCTCCGTGCCGTGCCGATGCTGCATTGCGTTCCTACTCCGGCTACCCGATTGTCCAGCAGCAGCATCGCTGTGAAGGTGATCCACACCATCACCACCGAGACTCCTTCCTGTCCTGCGGACTGTATCCCGCCGATCTGCTGTCCGACCCCTACCGATACCGAAGTCCCGATTACGGCGAACCGCTGCGAGAGGTCCCGTATGTGGTCGGTGGTGCTTCCGCGCTGCCTCATCGGTACTGCAGCCAGCAGCGGACCGACGGACGGACGGACAGGCAGACAGACGGACAGACGAACAGACTGATGGACAGACAGACGGACGGACAGGCGGACAGGCGGACGGACAGACGAATGGACGGATGGATGAACAGACGGATGGACGGACGGACGGACGGATGGACGAACAGACGGACGGACGGAGCGGGGGATGCCGGCGGTGGGGGCTTCCTGCATGGTGGTTATGCCTGTCACACCAAACCCGGTCCGCAGTATCTGTTTTCGTCTTTGTCGTCGGTTGCCGACGCTCCGGCGCCCGGTCTGGGGAAGTATGAAGACGGACGGTATGGCAGTCGGCTGCCGCTGGAGGGCGGCGGTCGCGGGTTCGGTCGCATGTGAGCGGGCATCGTTCGTCGTTTCTCGGCATCCAATTCTATAGTTTTTCTTGCCACTGAAGTCCCCCATATGCATAGCGAGACACTCGAGATTCCTCTACGCTTCCATGCCCTAGATGTTCGTATCGTCCATCGCATTTCCAGATAGGTTAGGTCTTCCTGGACTTTGACCAGCCTTGTCTGCCTCGATTCTTTCAGACACATGGGAGTCGCTTTTTAATCATATCCAACTGGTTGCGGAATTAACCACTTCTATGTATTAATCCACTGTTAAGACAGTTAATTCGAACGTACTTTAGGAAACCATAAAATCGAATCTACCAAAATAGAACGTCTTAATTCCGAAACAGTGGAAAACAGAGAGTGTTTCTTCGGAATGAGATTTTTCCACTTTGGAATAAGCGCTTGAATCAAGGGCAGTTCTCAGACAAGACATTGCAAGTATTATTCAAGATTAGTCGCACCAGCGGAATTTGGTTCGGTCGGTCCCTTCATCTGGTCAAGTATTAAATTTCGAATCACATCTGATGCGGTGTCAGTTAGATCGCTGACTTTTCGCTTCCGAACGGTCGGGTCGATAAATGGGATTTGCTCTTCCTCAGCGGCAGTGGGTTGTAGCCCGCCCTCAATGACCCCACAGACTTGTAGTTTCTGGGGTTCCGATCGGAAGAGCCGTTCTTTTATGGAAGGTCCCGCTTTTTTGTTCATCACGAACAGTTCTCTAATCGGACTTCTTTCTCCTGCAATAAAGTTTGATTCATCCCTTGTTGAAACAAAGGTGATACAGCTATAAACAATTACTCTGAGACAGACAGACATGCATAGACAGACACAGACATAAATACAGACACAGACACAGACACAGACACAGACACAGACACAGACACACAGACACACAGACACAGACACAGACACAGACACAGACAGAATAACGAGACAGAAGCCAGGATTGTCATAGAGATGTCGGTACGCACGGTATTCACATGTCGGTGCAAGTAATCCGAAATTATCCTTCGACTCCGTGATTGACAAGGCAACCAGCACCGGAACAAACAGGCTCCCACTGCCTGGAAGAACTTGCAAGAAACACGTTATAATTGACAAGGCAAAGGGCGTTTTGAGGCTCGCTTCGCCGTGCTTGATGACAGTCTTTGAGATAACTTGCCACCGCCAGACCGCAAAGAACGTCGAAATGGCGCAGAATAATACAGCAAGTTTGCACAGCACAGCGTGTGTCGATCGAAAGTGATGCTCCCTTGCGAGCTCCCGCGTGTTCACGGGATGGTACGTAATCAGTCCGACGGCACCGATTATCACGGCAATGATGTTGCTCCAAAACGCAGCAGCAGACCCGCGGTAGTAGAACGGTATGGTCAAGTTGCTGTAAGGGTTCGCAGTGGTCCAAGGAACCTCTGCAGGAGTATTGCTGTCGCCTGAAAAAAATGTCTAAATCAGATGTCCAATTCTTGATGAACGTTATGTCTTTGGGCAGGTCCTTTTCTACGTCTGGATTGGTCGCAAGATGCGTTTAAAAGTTATTATTAATACATTACTTACTTATTGCATCGAGAATCAGGCAAACAATCGGAACGAGAAACTGGATCCAGACAATAGCGAGTAGCCAGTGGGTGATCCAGTGTGATCGCGGGGGAATCGGACGAGCGTCGGGTTCCCCAGTCACCGGCATCATACTTGCTCGCCATGTTGCGTCCCTCACCGAATGAGCCATGCTTGAATGGTGGAATGGTTGAATGCACTTTTCGGAGGCTTAAAGGTGCCTGTTGGATTTGCCGTACAACGTTGCTAAGAGCAGTGGCGCGTTGACCCAGTGCACCGCTGTATCGCGTACCTGCGTCAGTCTGAGATCGGGCTCAACTTTATTTTATGAATAATTATGATCAAACCATAATTTTATAAAATATAACTGGTCCCCCTCGGTTCCCTTTTCGAAATGGAGAAAATCGGGGAAGGGTTTTCTGGCGGCAGCCGCTTTAAAGCTTTCACCGGGGCATTGATTGATTGAATTACGAAAAATATTTTGTTCGTTCATCCATTTAACGGTTCAGAGGCAAACAAGTGAGGAAACGTGTCCCTTGAGATCGTGAGCATACGTTAAATATTTTCTTAGTTTTAGTTCTAAGTTTATAAACTTCAGTTTCGGACAGTGAAAATTTAAGTGAGAAAAAGTAAAAAAAAAAGGTAGTAGACAGATTTTGACGAGAACTGGTTCTGGTTCTACACTGTTTCTGGTTCTGTAAGACCAGAACCAAGGATTTCGTGATTATTGTTTAGACCATCCCCACAGACGACTTTCTGCTGAATCTAGCTGAATCTAGCTGAATCTAGCTGAATCTAGCTGAATCTGTTCTCCATGCTGATCATTATCATCAGCGTCAGACATAAAGTCCTTCTTTGCAATGCACATGCCTGATCTGCTTGACCATGATGAATTTACACAGAACCACACAGGAAGGAACCATGCCAGGAAGGAAGAGTATAAAAATGGGTAAAATATTCAAAAACTACAAAGTAAACGTGACAGGATCAACCGGGCACGCAGTAAAAAAGTCGGACGAATCGTCCCACTGGTGATCACACATGCAGTCAAAGGCACTAAGACGCAGTGCACTGTACAGACATCAATAAGATGAAAAGAAATAGACCGACAGAAAAAAAGCTGCCAAATCATTCCGCATCCTCGTCTTCTTCGTACTCGGGGTTGGGTGCGATGAGTTTCTTAGTATGAGCCGCCTTGAGTGCGTGGAGAGCTGCTTTCTGAGCGAGTGCATTGTCCGCGCCGGTGAGCTGCGAGGTCGCCAGGAGGATCTCCAACAGCTCAGACTGACAGATGGCCTCTGCGGCGGTCTGGCTGTTGCGGATGAGGTTTCCGATTATGTATAAGGCACGCAGGCGGATGTCGGCATGTTCGGAGACGGATATTTCCTTCATGACTTCCAGCCACATGGTCGGCTAAAGCGGAACAGAAAATGAAGACAAATACATCAAGGCACATCAGGTAAGAAGAACGGTAATCGACAGGCCTTGAGTCAGCAAATCCAGGCTGACCGGCAGAATAACTGACAGACAAACAGCCAGACAGCAGACAGACAAACAAACAGCCAGACAGACAGACAACCAGCCAGATAGCCAGATAGCCAGATAGCCAGACAGACAGACAGCTAGACAGACAGACAGACAGACAGAAAGACAGACAGACAGACAGACACCCAGCCAGATAGACAAACGGACAGACAGACAGGTGTACCAGGCAATCATAGGCAGACATGGACAATAAGCAGTGCACACCGGAATATTTTCGGTACCTGGATAATGCGAGCACAAGCTTTCTCATCGTCACTCAGCATGGCGATAGCACCAGAAGCAGCCCGAGCCACGGCGACATCTTCATCGGCCATGTACAGTAACAGTAATTTGATTCGGTCACCTTCCAACCGAATGTAAATATCTTGAACCTGCAGAGAGAGAGAGGGAGGACGTGCAAAAAGCAGCAATACGAAAATATATTGCTCGTCGTACGTCAGGGCTGAGCATCAGATTGCAGATGCATTCGGTCGCAGCACGTTTCAGCATTTCATGCTCCTCATAGAGGTAGTGCTCGATCTTCGATAATCCCTGCTCCTTCACAATCCTCTGCCTGTAATAAAAAACCATTAACCAACGGTTACTATCCCATGACAAAAAAAACACATCAAGAGGCAAACCATACCGAACACTCTCGCTGACTTGTGCGAGATTTGTCAAGGCCAAAAGCGCCTCGAAGTTCTGAAGCGCGGACTTTTCCTCCTGGAGGAGA
>LRSR01007412.1:0-13860 GCA_001579985.1 Hypsibius dujardini
TCCTCCCTCCGTCTATCAAACGAAAAAACACGCATGATAAATAATCCGGAGAATGATTGAAGGTTTTTCTGTAGGACCGGAAAGTGGAGAGCCAAACGAACGACCAACCGTCCGTCTACACGATGGGTTTAATCCTTTTCCGAGACACCGTGTTACACTACGGTCAGGTGCGTGATAAGCTTCAGCGAACCCTCCTCGAACTCATCTCGCAAGAACGGAACGGCGCGGTGGTCGACCAGCCGACCATCCGCTCGGTCTGTACTATGCTGATGGAACTGGGGGGTGGGACGAGGCTCGTCTATGAGGAGGACTTTGAGCAGTTGTACCTCACTGAGTCAGCCGCCTTTTTTCGGGTACGTACACCGCGCAGGCGGCCATGCATAATAATGCATACTCACGCTGGAAGAATTGCATACAACATGGGTTTTAAAAGTCTGTGATTTAATTAAGTTTGTTTTTTTATAGAACAAGACACTCTAGATAAAAGTTAAAGCACAGTGACATATTTTGTGCTGCAGAATTAATTGGCGGATTAATCATTACTGTCACTATCAAATCAAACTATTATTTTTACACTTTATGATTTTGAAGAATCTTGGAATAACGAGCTTTTAAAGGGGTCAGACATTATGCCCCAACAACAAAATTATTAAGTAAATCCCAAGGGGTTTCAACGCTTTTTGTATAATATTTTGCAACCCATAGGATTGGCTTGTAGAACATTTTTTTAATTATTTGCACTTTCGATAATTAGTCGCTGCGACATATCCAAATTTGTTGTTGTGCAAAACTCCCAGTACATGTACGTCGGTGACGTAAACGAAATATGCATTTTGAGATACAATTAAAAGTATGCCTTTCTCCCTGTATACCGGTACATACTCTTACTCTATGTATCACTCAATATCTTTCAATCAAATTAACTACACTCAGACTTGAATGTCCTAATGGTTTGCGATTTAGCATTTTCTGGCAAATATTTTTAATACGTGAGTGGTTATTTTTAACAATCATGGAGGATAAGATGGGGTTAGGAGTTTGTTTTGTCAGGCAGAAGCACAAAAGTACCTGACCACGAGCAGTGCGGGGGACTTCATTAGGAGCGTCGATCGAGTGGTCACGGCGGAGACGGAGCGAATCAATCAGTATCTCGATACGTCCACCAAGGCGGGAATCGACAAGCTAATTGACGAGGAGATGATCCAGCGGAATATTGAAGCGGTGGTCAATATGACTAACGGTGGGGTGGTGGCCCTCATTCAAGCTCGTCAATTTGGAGGTAAGACCGCGTTCCAAGTCTCAAACTCTAATCCCGACATTAAAATCACTTATAAAGTCCGCATGCATATCTTAAAATTAACGAATTGTATTATTACATATACGTTGCCGTTTTTTGTTGTAGACTACGTACATTTACAGTAGATAGTGATCTAGTGTTAATTAAAATATATTTTAAATGGTATATAAACGATATTTTAAATGACTTAATAAAGCAGCTGTTGATTTTGAATAAAATACATTTTGAAAACTTTAAAAATAGAATCGATATTTAAGAGCATATTTGTATTTAAAATGAATAAATTTACTTTCAACATTATGTTATTACATATAACCCTTCCGAAAAACAGTACCGGAAATACGGTTAAAATCGATAACGGTTACATTTATTGTCTTTAATACCGTTTCACATTGCTAAACAAAGCAGGTTGTAACCCTTTTTAGAGTAAAAAGATGACCAGGCGGAGTACCATTTATGACACCAATTTTATTGGAACTTTGTTTTTTTTTCAGATTAAATCTGTTAAGTCTGGAAATTGAGAAAATTTTGTGGATTTCAATAGTTTTGTTGAGCACAGAGTTTAAAAATATTTTTACCAGTATTGTTAGTAAAGGACGAGTACAGTGCCAACTGGTCACTGGTCAGTCCTTTTGGTCGTCAAAGTATCTTCCTCATTGTGAATTTCATTGCTCCAATTACTGTGAGTCCCTGTTAGCTCAATGGTTGGAGCTCTGCCACAAGTGAGCAGGGCGAAAATTTAATTTCCTGACGAGTACTTTTTTCTATTTTTTCTCACTCATAGGGACTGGTTGGTCATGTTAAATAATACCAAATTTATTTTTGATCAAAGAGGGATCATTTGGGCAAGGCTGACCATTGGTCAACCAAGTGCAGCTCAGTCCACAATTTTAGCTGTTTTGCATCCAATTTTGGGATGCAATTATAGATTCATTTTGGTTTGGACAAAAAGGTAAACCGCCAAATTTTAACGGACTGTGGTACCGTTCCGAGAATCATAAGGGATTCCAATGAAGGTTTGAATTACTCTCACTGTTTTCTTCAGGGTATATTTAAATGTCATTTTAAATGCTGAAAATGTGGTGTTTCGTTTAGATATAAGAAAAGTTTTAGTTAAATAAAATTTGCAGGCGGATTTAAATTTATTTCAATGTTTTATTTGAATTCAATCACGTTATTTAAACAGCATTAGTAAACCCGTATCCGTCAATTGAATTTCACTTTGGGAAAGATGGTAAAAAATATTTGAAAAGAAATAAACTTAGACCATTTAGTAAATAATACTATAAGTGGGAAAACTGGTATTAGTCTATTAATCTGCGTTGTCGTAAGTAAAATTAACGGAACTCAATTATGTTCTGTTAGTGTATAACTGATACAGCTGCGCCGAGGTTACTTTGAGGGTCGTTGTTTGGGTTGTGGTGGGCCGTAGGAGTAAAACGTGTCAATCAAGCTTTGATTGATTTAGGTCACATTACTGCAAATATCTTAAGCATTTTGTTGTCGTTTTGATTTCCGAGCGCTGTCCTCTGCATTATATTGCACTTTCTTCACGATTTCGTTGTTAATATTATTGAATTGATTTGTCATGAGCATTCTACCGCCTAGGACTTACACGCCGCAAAAGGAAAGCGCGGTTCATTTTTCTGTTAAGCAATAAATCAGTCAAAAACTAGACAGATCAAATGTGTGATTGTCCCACACGGCCCGCCAGAACCCAAACAACGACCCGCAAAGTAACCTCAGCACAGCTGTAGTTGGAAATGATCATTCAAGCAGAGTACACAACAACTTACTCCATGGAAACTTCCTGGATATTTTCAAAGACTTTCTTATTCCACAATTAGATTGGTCTCAATTATATTTTGACAGATATGGCAACGATGTTCAAAACGTTTAACCGCGTGAACGAAGGTGTACCCATCATGCTGGCACCCATTAGCCAATATCTTCGCCAACAGGGAGCCAGCCTGATGGCCGAAGGATCGGTCAACTCTAAAAATGCAGTGCAGTTGATTCAGGTTAGAGTATCGAGTTTCTTTAACATATCCTCACTTCGAACGATTTTCAGATGTGAAAAGCAGAATGCCTCCGTTTCTTTTTTATATATCAGTACCATATTCAAGATGATTTTTAAAATTTATTTCATGGGTGACTAAATGAAAATTTATTGGCGAGATTTCAAAGATTCCATTTTCCTGCATCTTTACTGTTATAATGACGAGCTGTCGAAATGCAGTAAGTATTTTTATTTTGTCCCATTGTCCCATTTTAAATTTCATTTGAATCCATTTGCATCAGTCAAATATTTTTCGAAGATAAGGGGGCGGAGCTATTGGCATTTTTTTTAAACGGAGCTGAAAATTCCTACGAAACTATCCAGGATTGGCATACAGTATAGCTCCGCTCCAGAGCTGTGCCGCTAAAGGTTTCAGATTCCCGCTACGCTACCCATGTTGACCGCTACGCTAACGCTAATCGTCGAAAAATCCGCACCGCTAAAACCGCTAAACCCGCTAATGGTAAATTTTATTAGTCTATAAATCCATTTCAGATGCCTTTCGTGGTATCGTGATTATCGTGGTAGACGAAGCCGGGGAAGCAGGTTCCAGTATGACGATTTCATTCTCATTTTTTCTTGGCTCTTGGTGAAAGACATATTAAGTTTCGGTAGAAAAACGGGGAACACTTTCTCCATTTTACGGCAAGGTTTTCAAAAAGGCAGCATTTTATAATTCTGTTACTAGTCTGGCAACTCTAGACAGTGGTGAAAGAAATATTCTCATAACATTGAGCGGGCTCCCTGTGAATACCGATGCGCGCGCCAACGTTAAACACCCGAGGTAGCGCTTTGAAAAGTCTAGCTATTTTTACATTTACAAAAAACACTTTTTCCAGTTGGACGTGTCACATGGGTGGGCTATTGCGAAGCTAATCAGTCTCACATGTGACGCGTACTGTTATTTGAATTATAACTTTTTAACGCAACCAGACCGCTAAATCCGCACCGCTAATTTCATTGCCGCTACGTCCTCTAATTGGAATCACCGCTACGCTGACGTACTTGACCGCTAAATTAGCGGCACAGCTCTGCTCCGCTCCCTGATGCCAGAAAAATACTTGGCTGATGACAATCGATTAAAATAAAATTTCGAATTGAGGTTGTATCAAAATAATTATTATTTAATGCATTCCGATAAATGGTCATTTTTACAGCATAGGTTACGGAAAACGGAATTTTCCAGTGTTTTCCCAACTTGGACGTTTCGCCAAAAAATAGTTTTTATTTAGTCGCGCTTGAAATGAGTTTTGAAATGATCACTAATGTTGCACTCATATGAAAAAACTAAACGTAAACATTTGGCGTTCCACCTCCCTCCCACGTAAGCATTATACCTCCTATTCCTTCTTGTTTGCCTGTCTCAATGGGTCCTTTTCAGTCACACTTCTCATCCTAATGGTGAAGTCAATACAGCGAGTAGCAGACTAATTAGAAATAAAAAGTATCGCTATTTGTATTGTCATTTCCTTTTTATGTAGTCTCTGTTGGACTTGAAAAAGGAGTACGACCTTTTCCTCGAGAAATCCTTCAAAAAAGACCAACGCTTCCGTCGGATGATCGCCGACGATTTCGAGTACTTTTTCAATCTAAACAAACGGGCGCCGGAGCTGCTCTCACTCTTCATCGATGAGCAGCTAAAGAACGGCAACAAAAATGTGGGTGTTGACTTTGAAAACCCCTAATAGTTGTAAGCTTTCAATTTTTAAATCTCTACAATATTTACTTGCAGAAACTTTCTAGTCCCTACTTTTGAAATACGAATAAGATCAAAATACAATTAGTTAAAAAAACTCGGTTTTGTGTGGTAAAATAATTTTAACAACCAATGTTTCGAATTTCAAATAAAACAGTCAAGCTTTTTTAAATGACGAAACTTTATTTTACGCCATCTGAACAAAATTATGCCGTCTTCCAGCTAACAGAGCAGCAAATTAACACCACATTAGCCCAATCTATGACCTTGTTCCGGTACCTCCACGAGAAGGACGTCTTTGAGCGTTTCTACAAGCATCACTTGGCGCGGCGACTTCTGGCTTCAAGAACAACTCCAGACGAATCTGAGAAAGCAATGCTCTCCAAGCTGCGTCACGAATGTGGCTATAGTTACACGTCCAAGTTGGAAGGGATGTACCGTGACATCCTAGTCTCTGCGACGTTCAACGACAAATTCCGTGATTTCTGTTTCCAGTCGGATGTAAGTAGACACATGACCTTTCCAAGGTCTGCCAATATTCAGGGGGACGTATAAATACAGTGTATGTCCTGATTCTGTAGATACCACCACTGTCAATCGACCTAAGCGTGCAAGTTTTAACCACTGGATTTTGGCCCATGCCACCCGCCACCGCAAATGTCCACTTACCTAACGATATTCAAAAAGGATTCCTGGAATTTCGAAAGTACGAATGGATAAGAAAAATTAATGAGCCCACTTGAGTCTGTCTGTCTGTATGGCTGGTTGTCTGTCTGTCTGTCTCTCTGTGTCTGTCTGTGTCTGTCTGTTTGTCTGTCTGTTTGTCTGTTTGTCTGTCTATCTGTCTATCTGTTTGCTGATTATCTTTCCCTCTTTTCTCACTTGTCTTTGTTTGAAAGTAAAGAGTAAGTCAAGGTCACATCCCTGCAGTATGCATATTGTACACAACATAATTTGCCAAGTCCACAGTTGAGTCACCGTTATCCGTTGCAGGTTATATTTGGACACGCACAACGGTCGCCAATTGAGTCTGCAAAACAACCTGGGTACCGCGGAAATGAGTGCGGAGTTTTACGGAGCCCCCGCTATCAACGAAAAAGCTCCCATCGAGACGAGCCCGGCCACGGCGAAAATGGTCCGCCGACACATCCTGCAAGTGACCACCTACCAGATGTGCGTGTTGATGCTGTTCAACCAGCAACCCGAGTGGTCCTATCAAGACATTTTAACAGCTTCTGCTATTCCGGAGAAAGATTTGAAGAGGACCATCGCAACCCTCTCGACCGGGAAGATCCGGATACTGCTGAAACTCGGTGGAGGCAAATTCACCGGTAAAGAAAGTATTGGCAGCGGTGTAATATGAAGGGAAATGCCGAAACAATATATATCAATATATTATTATAGGATATAATAGGATAGTGCCAGGCCATTGGGCAAATTTCGAGTTAATTTAAACAAAGAACGATTCCATTCCAAACGCCCATACGTTGGGAGGTACAAGCTTTATTGTATTTGAGTGAAATGCAGCTACAGTATACAAACGAATATTATAATGATCCGTCGTAGAAAAGAAGACAAAAAATCGCTGTTAAAATCTGCTTGATCTGGGATTGCTTATAAGTAAATTGTAATGTTTTGATAGATGTCTTGTTTATTTTTCACTTCTTTATAAGAGGCATGATAAGGCGTTCTTTCAATCAGACTTTTGGTTCTTTCATACATCAGCTGTTTTTTCAGCGGAAAATGCAACTTGCTTCATCATCAACGACAGCTTCTACTCGCCCCTCTACAAGGTTAAGGTCAATAGTGGTACGTATCAATCTGCGGCATCATAATAATTAATCAAATCACCAAACTAGATTAAGCCAGGTTTTAAGTAATTAAAATTCCAGTTTCACGAATAATCTAGATTAATGTTCACTAACAATTCTAAAATCTGAATCTATTAATTTGAATAAACTAAAAATTTAAAGGGTGAAGACAATTGTCTATGACGTGTAAACGTAGTCTAACGCTTTATCTTACCGTTTGGCTGTGTTGTTTTTTTATTGTGTAGTGTCTTAGCATTTGGTCTCAATATCTATTAATTTTTTTAAACAAGACTAAGCTGAAAAATTAAACTGAAAAAATTCTGTCCAGATTTTGGCTCAATTTGACTAACTTTCTTAGTTTTTTTTTGATATTTTACTTTTTTATTTTATTTTAACTGAATTTTTAATTGACTATATTTTCTTTAAATTTGTGTTGTGTGTGTGTAGGTGTCAAGCTGGACTTTAAGGAAGAGCAGCAGGACGAGGAAATGCGAGAAGCCAAGGATAAGTTGGAGAGCGACCGCCGACATGAAGTTGACGCGGCTATCATTCGTATCATGAAGGGGCGCCAACAGTTGGACCACAGTGAACTGGTCGCCGAACTCAACGTCCAGCTCCGGCATCGATTCACCCCCACCATGGATATGGTGAAGAAGAGCATCGAGGGCCTCATCGCCAAGGACTACCTCTCTCGAACGGATGAAAACCGGTTCGTTGTGAATATATTAAGCATTTTTATAGATATTTTCAAGTGCACACTCATACTGATATGAGAATTCTTTCACACAGGTCTATCTACCGATACGTCGCCTAGCCAAATCAATGGTCATTCGTTGCTGTTGTCTTGCCAAATCAATTTTTATTTACGTTAATATGTATGAACACAATATCTCCAGCTTTCGGAAGGGCCGTTGCCTAGAATTTCGCGGCGACGTGTAGCAAACTCGCCTGACCTTGTGGAAATGGACTAACGTATTGAAGACATAGTGGAGCATACGCAATACTCTTACTGATTGCTTCAATTTGCAGTATAATACCTTTTGCAATAAAAAGTAAAATTTGCGGCTTCCTTGATTTGTCCGGCTTTCTTTAACTTGTTAGATTACTAATTACAAAGCAGTTTAATCAGTTTATGATTCTATGGCGA
The DNA here is from genome assembly GCA_001579985.1 of Hypsibius dujardini. Taxonomy (NCBI): domain Eukaryota; kingdom Metazoa; phylum Tardigrada; class Eutardigrada; order Parachela; family Hypsibiidae; genus Hypsibius; species Hypsibius dujardini. The sequence goes on from LRSR01007412.1 coordinate 8,011, forward strand.
AGACTGTCTGTGCGTCCGTCCGTCCGTCATTCAGTCCGTCTGTCTCAGTATACCTCCAAACTCATCTTTGTGTCCGTCTGCCCTAACATCTCATCCATCGCTTTTATTTTTTTATTAACCTGAGAAGAGCTATAAACAGCCTCAACTGGTGGTTAACTGATGGAAGAGCCATAAATAAGTGTTGGTTATGCTGTAATATATGTGACGTCACTTTCCCAGCTGATCACAACATGTGGCCATAATGTAGCATTATCCCAGTTATGCCGCTCAGCTCGGCCTGTACGTATAGCTGTGTGCACTGATCGAGATAAGTCTCTTGAACCGGCTAGGGCTATAATAAGGCCACGTATCTACAAGCGTACGGCTCGAAGAAGAGCAAACAGTCAAAAGAATATCTTTTTTCCTTTTCGTCCGGCTTTCTACCCAAAAAAACAAACGCGTTTTCATCACCACACATCATTTAAATGCTTCTATCCTTGCTTCGCGGTCCACTTGTGGCCGTTCCTCGCCGCCATGGCGTCATCTTCTTGCAACGTGGACCATTCCAAAACGTCTCCTCCCTTCATCCCCTTCCCCTCCCATCCTCCTTCTCCTCTCACTTCACACCATCCACTACCCGAAGCATCCGTCAGCTTTTCACATCGTGTCTCCGTAAATGTCGGCTAAAATCTCCGCCTTCAGCTGGGACGAAATCAAACAATGGGAGCCTGCTGTTTGCGCCATCTTTATTGGGCTGCCTCGGCGCTTACTCCGTCTTTGCCTTTCATAGGAAGCGCGCGTTCTGCGAAGCAGCTGCGGAGAACCGGCAGCAAAATCGCGTGCAGGCCTTTCGTGACGCACAGAATGAGAGTGATGTGCGGAGGAGCGCGGGTGGTGGCGGAGGAGGGGGAACATTTGATTGGAGACTCTTTTGGCAATTTCTTCGGCCGGATTTGTTACTCCTTCTCGGCGCTATTGCGGTACGATGGGCTCCTAAATTTTCCTTATGCTTATAAAAAAACTGAGGAAATCGTTGGGTCTATATGGCGCTAAAACGGTTAAATTTTTTACTCGATTTACAGGCTTGAATTTATTTGATTGATTGGTTGATTGTTTTGGTCTTTTGGGTTATTTTGCCAAGTCATCAATCAATTGGTAGCTCGAGTTGACAAATGATGATAATTAGCGATCAATAGACAAGTGATCAATCAATTGTACACGTTGTGTTAAGAAGTGATTTTTGCCTGTTTTTTAGTGTTCAGTATGCTTAGCGGTGGTGAACACGCAGATCCCGCTTCTACTGGGGAAGTTGGTGAACGTCATTGCGCAGGTGGCACCGAAACGGTCTGCCGACTATTTTGGACTTGTCAGGGATCCGGTCTCAAAACTATGCCTCACGTACCTTTTACATGTAAGTGAAAGAACATCTGAATCCGGCACTGCGCACCAACTGCCCATCTGCCTTTGTTTCTATCTGTTTATCTGTCTGTCTGGTTGTCTTCTGCCTGTATGCCTGTTTGTGTGTCTGTCTGATGTGTGTCTGTTTGTCTTTTTAACTATTTGTTTGTCTGCCTGTCTATGTGCATTCTTGCCTGCCTTTCAGCCTGCCTCTCTGTATGCATGTATGTTTGTTCCTTTATCTTGTTTGTATGTCTGTTTGTCTCTCTGTCTGTCTGCATGTCTATATGTCTCATGTCTTTTTGCCTGTCTGTCTGTCTGTTTATCTGTCTATCTGCGTTTCTATCTATATGCCTGTCTGCCTTTTAGTCTGGCTGCCTGTCTGGCTGCCTGTCTGTCTGTCTGTCTGGCTGGCTGGCTGGCTGTATGGCTTGTGATTGTGGCTTCTGTTCATGCGTTGTATTGAGATTTTATGTCTAGGCTGGTCTGACGTTCGTCAATATCGCTTTGCTGGCTACTGTCGGGGAACGTCTTGCGGCTCGGCTACGGTTGGCTCTCTTCAGCAACCTTCTCCGGCAGGAAATCGCATTTTTCGATACGCGTAAAACGGGTGAACTGATTAATCGGCTTTCCATCGACGTGCAAGAATTTAAGCACAATTTCAAGGCGTGCTTCGTGAACGGCTTCAAAACTCTCATTCAGGTATGAACAGAAATGGGACAACAGGTTCCACATTTCGCTGTGATATCATTATATGAACGTGCTTGTTTGGTGTTAGACAGTCGGAGGAATGTACACTTTGTACAACATTTCGCCCAACATGACTTGCATGCTGATGATCGGTTTACCGACGTTGGTGGGAATAGGCGGTGTTCTTGCGTCTGGACTGCGACAGTTGTCTAGAGCAGCTCAGGCACAGGTAGGTCACTGACAATGTTTTATCACTTCTTTTTTCGCTTACCTGCTTTCCAATCTGTCTGCCTGTCTGTCTGCCAGAGTTTTTGTATTGTTTGTCTGTCGTCTGTTTTTCTGATTGTCTATCTGAGTGTTTGTCTATCTGCCGACCTGACTATCTGTCTGCCGGCCTTGTTATCTTTCTGGCTGTCTGAGAGTTTGTTTGGCTGTTTGTGTGTCTGGCTGTCTGTGTGACATGCATATATATTTGTGTGACTGGATGAATATTTGCAGTTTTTGATTGCCTAGCTGTCTGTCCATAATTACGTTTCGAGTTTTATCTTAATTTCAGGTTGCTCATGCAACAGACGTCGCCGAGGAAGCTGTCAGCCAAATTCGTACAGTCCGCGCATTTGCGGCTGAAGAGCCGGAGAACCGTCTGTACAAGGACGAGGTGCAACGGTCGATGCAACTCAACGAATACCTTGGATGCAGCATCGGAGTATTCCAAAGTTTATCCAATCTGGTGTTTAACGGCGCCATCTTGGCTGTGATATACGCGGGAGGAAGCTACATGGCGGAAGGGAAGATGCAGCCTGGTGATCTCATGTCGTTTATGGTGACCTCTCAGGCCATCCAAAAGTAAACTGCCCCATCAATGACGGAATGCATGTATTTTTATTCGAGTAATTTTTGCAGATCATTGGCGTCTCTGTCCATGCTTTTCGGCCAAGCTGTCAGCGGTATCAGTTCCGGAACAAGAGTATTTGAGGTACGACAGCTAGCATGCAGATCCCGAGACAGGCAGACGAACAGTTGGACGGACACACAGACCGGTAGAGAGATAGACAGACATGCAGGCGCTCAGACAGACATACCACTGCCTGACGGACGGATGGACTGGTAGGCAGACAGACATCCCGAATGTAACGGTTCTGACGTTTTTTATTTTTACAGTTTATAAAATTGGAGCCAGGAATGCGTATCAAAGGCGGTCTTAAAATACCTTATCACGAACTTATCGGGAACATAAGATTCAAGGGCGTTCACTTTTCCTACCCTTCACGGCCGGAACACACTGTACTGGCTGGGCTGGATTTCACCATCCCTGCTGGACAGGTCGTCGCCCTCTGTGGACCGAGCGGATCTGGTAAGGCGATTGATTAAGTGGTTTGGCTGATAACACGCAGACACGCAGGCAAAAAGTCAAAGAACCCGAAAAAAATGTTATAGTTGCTGGCAATTAATGATGCGGTAAAACAGTGTGATTCGGCTTCCAAATTTCTGATCTGTATTGTTTGCTGTGCTTCCAGGCAAGTCAACGGTGGCCGCGTTGCTGGAGCACTTTTACGAGCCCTCTGAGGGCCAAATCACACTGGACGGGAAGGACATCCGGCATCTGGACCCATCGTGGCTTCGAGGACGCGTGATTGGATACATTAGCCAGGAGCCGACTCTGTTCGCCACCAGCGTCATTGAAAACATCCGCTACGGACGACCTGACGCCACAGATGCCGAGGTCCTTCTCATAATGGGTTTATCGTCCTTGGTTTTTTTCGGCAATTTTTGCTTAATGTTTCCCTCGGGTTTACAGGTCATCGAAGCTGCACAGGCAGCGAATGCCGATGAATTCATCTCTGCCTTTCCCAATGGATACCAGACGGTATTGGGTGAACGAGGTGTCACAGTCTCCGGAGGCCAGAAACAACGTATTGCGATTGCCAGAGCGCTTTTGAAGAACCCTTCGATATTGATCTTGGATGAAGCTACCAGGTCGGTTGTTGGAACTCTTACGTGACACGCAGACAGGCAGACGGATATGGTTGCAGGGAATCGCAGCGATAGACAGACAAACTAACTCGATGACAGACAGAGAGACAGTCAAACAGACACAGATAGACAAACAGACACAGACAAGCACAGACAGACAGACGTGCAGACAGGCAGGCACAGAGACGGACATTTCAGGTAGATTGTGATGGAATTCGTTTCGTCTCTCAGTGCGTTGGATTCGGAATCAGAGAAATTCGTTCAAGAAGCTCTCGATCGTGCCGCGAAAGGCCGAACGGTCTTAGTGATTGCGCACCGACTGAGCACCATTCAGAACGCTAACGCCATCGCATTAATGGTCAACGGGCAGATTGCCGAAATCGGGGACCATGCTAGTCTGATGAAACAGCGTGGTCTATACTGGCAGTTTGTCCAGCACCAGGCCCGCTCTTCATCGTCCAGGGCCACTGCATAACGGACAAGTGTGTGTTCCTCCCTCGCTCTTTTCAAGAAGGCAATTTTATTTTCCCTTTTTTCATTTTGTGAGTTTACAGTTCCGAGAAGTTTGAATCTTTGGCGTTTGAGCTGATGTGTTCCCACTTATCTTTCCGTGTTTGTAGATCATTGCCTTGGACCCCAAATCCAAACACTGACTGAGTTACTATTTGTAGGAGTGACAAGGCTCTTAGACATTCATCTGCCTAGAGAATGGCACTATGCCCTGGTTACGTACGTAGATAGGCTGACAACAAAGATTACCTAGATCGACATGCAGAGAGATAGACATACGTAGTGTATATAGACAAACAACGAAGACAACATTACTGAATCGTCCACTTTTTCCGCACACCATACTCACCGAAACCCATGCACGTGTAACTAAGCAACCCGGTGTTTTCTTTTAGCCCCAAACTTATGCCAGGTCGCAGACTCTGTTGGCGAAAATTAAATACTTCCCACTCCATTCATCCTTACCGGGTAGAAACTTACTTTTTGGAACCAACCAAGACCTACTATTTCGGAACGCCCTCTCTTTGAGGCAGCTTCACAATACTTCCCATTAAACAAAATTCATAAATAAATTTATTTTATTATTTATATATTTAGACATGGGTAAGTGACAAAAATGTCCAAGAATAAAAAATTCGCCAAAATTAAAAAAAAAATCAAATTTAAAACAGTAGTAACCCATCTTGATAATGGTTGGTGAAAATTTCAAAAGGATTGGAGAGCTCAAGATTAATTTGCACCACACTAAGTGACGAAATGTCGGGAGCTCTCTGGCAATTTTACCTTTGACGAGCCTTTCATGAGTCGCGCTCTTCGCTGAAACGCTCTACCGAGTACCCGAATGCATTTCATCTTTGTAATTGTTGTCTGAGAAAAGAGTTTGTTCAAGTCTGAGCAGTTGCATCCTCACAGCGAAAGCTATGACGTAGCGAGATGTTGTCACAGCGATTGAAGATTTGAGCCTTGTCAGGCATTGTTGGGCGCTTCAAGTTTCGATATGGGTGAAGTCGCTAAATTACGAAAGTGATCATTATTTATGGAAGCCCACACAGTACTCTTCAAAACTGCTGTTTCCAAAAGCGCTTTGTGCGTTTTCCCAAAACGCGAACAGGGAGACAATTACCAAGCCTCGCAAACCGCGGGTTAAAAATTATGCTGCGAGAACATCTCTAAATTTGACTAAGGTTACGATAAATGAAGTTCTCACTCATTCTCTTGCACGATAAAAAAATTCGAGTACAGTCGTTTGGAAGCCAATTGAATTTGCTACATTTTAGCGTCAGCAGATTTTTGTAACGA
>LRSR01007413.1:0-5000 GCA_001579985.1 Hypsibius dujardini
GACAGATAGATAGACAGGCAGGCAGACAGACAGACAGGCAGACAGACAGACAGAAACTACCTTTACCTTGGCAAAGTAGAGCAGTAACGCGAGAAGGATACCGTTTTCTCCACATGTAACGTAAGACAATACCGTCACAAAAACTGCAAACAGCGGAAATATTGAGACCCTGGCAGGCCACGTTGAAGTTCTTCGCTGCATCGATTGCAATCGCGAGACAAAACTGCCGAGAAAACAGACGAGGTTTGTGCAATAAAAGATAAACCAAACCGGATGAAACCATTCGACTGGGACGTACCGTCTGGCGATCCAGTGAATGGGGAACGAATACAACGCCACCATGGCTAACAGCGCTGTCTCGAACAACGACACCATCGAGTAAGTAGTGAGGTAGAATGCGGCCCACATGGCGACAGCGGAAGGGATGGAGGAACCGGCAAAGATGTCATCGCCACTAACTTCAGCAAAATTTCTGTGTTCAACGCGGTAAAGAAAAAGTTAAATGTAGATCCATCTGTATGAGATTCAGTAGCAGTGAGGAGACAGGCAAAACAGACACTTGCGGTCGTCGTTCAGATAGACAGACAAACTAAAGGATAAACAGAGTCAGCAAGGCAGAGAGGCAGATATACAGACAGACAAACAGACAGACAGGCAGGCAGACAGGCAGACAGACAGACATACAGGCAGACATACAGACAGACAGGCAGACAGACAGACAAACAGACAGGCATGCAGGCAGACAGGCAGACAGACAGACAGACAGACAGTACGAGTACACTGACTCACCGGTTAAATAGAAGAACAACGCCAGCGACCACATTGACCAGCACATGGTCCAGTAGGAGCGAGCGCCCTTCTTGGCAATAAAGAGGCAACAAATGCATCACAACCACTGCCGCGAAGAAGGCCGGCAGCTGAACTGCATAAAAGCGCGCGACCTGTCCGAGAACATCTAGCCAGGCAACCGTGATGGTTACATCGTACGCGCATTCCGCATTCAAAAACAACTCCAATTGCGGAAATGAATCTCCGAGTTTCGCAGGTGCTTGGAGTTTAAGCGGGAATCGGTTCAGCCGTTGATGCTGTAGGAGTTTGTAAGTGTCCTGCCGAAACGGCCCCGGCACCGTGAATCGCGCCATCCCGCGGTTGGTCTTACACTGGTCCGAGACCGTCACGTCGACATGCAATGCGTGCCAGATTTCCTGCAGATCTACATGCAGTCGGAAGTAGCTCGATTCCGTCGGCTGGAATCGTTGCGTTACGCCCAGAAGTACTTCCCAAAAGGATATGGAAGGGATAGACTCCTTTGTAGGAGTCGGTTCCACTTGTAGCGTAATGACGTCCTCGCTTTTCGGAAGTTCAAAGAGTAAAACGATACGGGAACTGCCGGAGGAGGAGGGGTGAATTTTCCACGGATCGGACAGTAAAGTGTAAAATTGGCCGTTCTCGGAGAACCATGGCACACGGGTCGGTGAGATGTTCAGTGGGAGTCGTCCTGAACAGGAGGCGTCCAGGCAGAGGCTGATCCATTTTGGGCGCCAGTGATTACTGCGCAAAAAGATGGTCAAGATAACCAAACCTGTCTGTCTGTTTGTCTGTCTGTCTGTCTGTCTGACTGTCTGTCTGTCTGTCTGGCTATATGCCTGTCTGTTTGTCTAGCTGTCTGTCTGGCTATATGCCTGTCTGTTTGTCTAGCTGTCTGTCTGCCCTTGTACCTTCTTATAAAAATGTCTCCAACAGAACCGTCAACAACGAGAGCGTGTGCCGATGCCGGCTGGTACTTCTTCGTGTTCAAACGAAGCGGACCCGAATTCTCAAATCGAATATCCGCCAAATCTCTCGGTTTCTCGGTCGTTCCGTCCGCAGTGAAGTTTTGATCTGGTTTTGGATTAACAAAATACTTCCGGGCAGTTTCCAACCGACGGTCGACATCCTCGACGAGTCCCGTCTTAGTCTTTCCATCCAGCATCTCAAAGATCGCTTTGGCCACGGCCAGCGTCAGTTGCTTGCACCAGACGATACATAAATGGTCGGTGGAGGCCCAAACCGCCGGAATAGACGTGGTCGTCATACTGAGAAAGCGTTCGTTTCCCGCAAACAATCCAGACAGATCACTGCGATCACTGCGGACCAGCACGTCGCGATGACCGCCTGCAAAGGAGACCATCACCACGTCTTTCAGCGTGCTGTTTGCACTTCGAGACCAGTAATCGTCGATATCGGCGTAAAACTCTTCCATCTCGGCGTCGACCAGCAGAATGGGCTGGTGCGGCGTCGATAACGTGAAGATCGTGTTGACTGTGGACGTGTCGAAGCCGGGCTTGAGGAAGAGGCCGCGTGCGATGAGTCCACCGACAGAGTGACCGATGAGGATCTCTTTTTGATGGGGCCTGCCGTAGAGGGAAGGAATGTGGAGTAGACATTTAAGAACGAAATCGGTCTGTGATGACAGGAAACCGCCGTATAGAGCTGCAAAAATGGAAATGAGTTACAATAGACGAACAGACAGGCAGACAGACAGACTGTTACACAGGCAGACAAACAGATAGGCAGACAGTTAGGGAGGCAAACAAACAGGCAGACAAGCAGAAAGACAGTTAGGAAGGCAGACAGACAGATAAACAAGCAGGCAGAGCTGCAGGCAGGCAAGCAAGCAGGCAGACAAACAAGCAGGCAGACAGACAGGCAAGCAGACCGCCAAGCATATAGATGAACACATTGAAAGATAGATAGACGAGCAAAAGATGACACAAACCGGCGAGTTCTTCATTGAAGTCGATGGTGAAAACATCGAACTTGACGCTATTCTGCCGTTTTTCCGACATCCTCAACAGAACCGACCCAATCGACCGGCCTTGGCGATAGCTTCCTGCATTCCCGGGGATAAATAGTACAGGAATTCCTGAATACACCTTTCTCTCATATGCTGCAGTACGGGCGCCTTCTCCGTAGACGTAGAGTCCGTATTGGGGAAACCGCTTCACGACGGATTCGTCCATCTCAATGGGCTATGAATGACAGGCAAACTCGGTTGAAAAAAGCACAGGGGATTTATTACCAAACTCGTTAGAAGAAGAGCTCTGGCCGGAATCAGTGAACTTGCAGTCCGTACCACGTAGTTGGGATACTCGAACATGTAGGTCATTTGGCAGAGATTAGGCTCGAAATTCGCCAAGACATCCCACAGTCCGAGAGCAAATAATCCAAGTGAAACCGCACCCAGCACCAGTTTCAGTGGCAGGTATCGCATCTTCGACTTTTGAATAGCTAGCTGACTGCAATTGAAATATCAGGAATCAAGGCCAGAAGCAGGCCACAGACAGACAGACAGACAAGCAGACAGACAGACAGACAGATAGACAGACAGACAGACAGACAGTCAAACAGACAGACAGACAGATAGACAGACAGACAGACAGACAGACAGTCAAACAGACAGGCAGACAAATAGGCAGGCAAGCAGGCAAACAGGCAGACAAACAAGCAAATAGACAGACAAACAGTAGAGACAGCCGCTCTTCTAGGTTGGGCAAGTCGATAAACAAACCGGCAGACAAACGAGAAAAAATGGTCACAACCTACCTTCGATGATTTTGTCAGTTTTCAATTTGTCCGGTGATGATTACTCTTTTGACAGACCTAGTTCACGCTCCAGATGCTCTAAAGGGATGTCACACAGCGGCGGAATGCCGCCTTCCGGTGTGTCCTTAACTCGATAATACAGTGCCGTTCGGGTAAATTCATCTTCAGCGGAGAGGATTGTTAAGTCAGCGAAATACGCCAAATCGGAAGTACTATACATGAGGCAGTCATATATATTACCGACAGACACCTGCTCTATTCCGTTTTCGGGCATCAATCGAAGGCAGATAAAGCCATAGCAAAGCGGTGTGAAAAACACCAGGCAGCAGATCAGCAGCGGAACCACAATTGCCCAGTACCTGGAAAACGGTCGCTCAATCAATCAATCAATCAATGCCTGAACTGTACGGTACTGCATCATCGGTCCAGGTAACAAACAGTCAATCAATCAATCAATGCCTAGCCCGTGCAGTACTGCATCATCGCCACAAGTAACAAACAGTCAATCAATCAATGCCTGACCATACAGTACTGCATCATTGCCCCCAGATAACAGTCAATCAATTACTCATGTTCAATACTTATTTCATATTGATTTCAATAGCCAATGAGCAGAACGATAATCGAGCAACTACATAAACAAAAATAAATAAATCCATAAATCTATAAACAAACTAAAGAATGATCGGCCCATCCAATTGATCAATCAATCAACCAGACGGAACAGCAGCACGAACACTCTATTCAACACAACAATCAACCGATCCAACGCATTGTAGCATACAAAAGAAGCGACCACTTACTGATTCGGCAAAAAATCGATTCCAATCTCCTCCAAATACTCCGGTGGGACGAAAATCCACACCAGATAAATAACTGCAGAAGAAATTACACAAACCTTTACTTACAATTATTTTACGGAGAGAAGAAGAAACATTAATTTAAAAACATATTAATAAATAAAATACATTAAAAAATAAAGAAAAACTTACGAGCCGCCGCAATCGACGCCAAAAATAGCGCAAACCTGCAAAATGTGAAGCTGAAAAGCAATATGTTTTACTTAAATAATGATAATTCCGTGGTACCCGTAAATCGCTCGTTCAGGCGAGGGAGCGGGCGAAGGATGTTGGGAGGAAGAAGAAGATCCCGCAGCGGCCAAAGAGGCTCTCCGTTTTTCGTGCATACAATACGCCCTCCGTTGTTCCAATTCAAACCTCAAAATGAAGCAAAAAAATCATGTCCGCTTCTCAAAAATTTAAAACAGTAAAGGAGAAGGAGAGGGAGAACAGTAAAAGGAGAACCTGCCAATATCCTGATACTAAAAAATATTACTTTTTAATTTTTATAAATTCGGAACCGAATTTTGAATAATTATTTGTTCTGCGCAGCTCACCAAACAACAACAAATGCAT
>LRSR01007413.1:7500-21635 GCA_001579985.1 Hypsibius dujardini
TCTGTCTGTCTGTCTGTCTGTCTGTCTGCGTGTTTGTCTGTCTGCCTGCCCGCCTGGTGGTCTGTCTAGTTGTTTTGACTGTCTGTCTGTCTGTCTGCGTGTTTGTCTGTCTGTTCGCTTGTCTGCCTGCCGCTCTGTCTGTCTGCCGGTCTGCCGGATCGAACTAATTTGTATTTGATCTGTCTGTGTGCCCATTTGTCGGCGTGTCTGCGTGCCTTTTTTTATGTCTGACAAATGTTAATTCCCATTTTTGTGTTGATAGACCACGCTTGTTCTCTTCACTCCTCGGAACTCCGGAAACTCGGCTCCCTCTACACCTTCACGTATCGTCATATGAAGAACCGCATGGACGGCATTATCAAGCATCACGAAGAAGGGCACGGTCCAACGGCATGGAAAACGCGAGGTGAACCCGAACCGGCCATTGTGACCCTCCTTCGGGCACAAAAGTACTGGCTTGAGCCGGCAATCGACCGGACACGCCTCCGACCGGGACATGATGTGTTCATCACCACGTCGGTGCTCACGGACCTCAACAACTCATGGGGCCCAGACGCGCCGGAAGGATCTATAAAAAACTACAGGTTTGTTGCTTTCATGTCTAAAGTTGTTAGTGTCTCAAACGGATTCTAAGATTTTAACACCCTTCTACTCCGAATTCAATTTGGAATCGACGGACATCAGCAGAATCTTTATGGGATGCCAGGGGGCGGAGCTATGGGCTAGTTTCAATCTAGACTTCCGAGTGACATCGCACGGGGCTTGGTTGATTGATTGATTCATCAGTCACGTTTCCGCAGTTTCATTTTGTTGATCCGAACGACTGCAAAACGTTTGATTTCAAGTTCTTTGAAACCCTTCCACTCCAAATTCAATTTGGAATCGACTGACATCAGCAGAACCTTTACTGGATACCAGGGGGCGGAGCTATGGGTTAGTTTCAATCTAGGCTTCTGAGTGACATTGTGACATTGCAGAAATGACTCATAGCTCCGCCCCCTGGCATCCAAATAAGATGCTGTTGATGTCAGTCGATTTCAAATGAAATTTGGAGTGGAAGAGTGTCAAAAATCTTGGAATCAACGTTTTGAAATGGTTTGGATAGAATAAATTAAAATTCGGAAACGTTTCTGATGAATCAATCAATCAAGCCCCGGGTCATATTTTGACTTTGTATTCTCAGCTGGGAGCTAATATTGCACATGCTGGGCGGGCTTCCGGTCATCCGACAGCTTGCGGATCTGAAGATTTTCCCCTACGCCATCGGCTCCTACTTGGAGGACGAGACGCTGCTGGCGATCTGTCTGCACGTCGATGGAGTGTTCAGTCTGCAGCAGTCGATGCACCCCAAATACCTTGTCAAGTTCTGCAACGATAAAATTCGGCGCCTGCGATATCGGCCGAAGCGGAACGACAACCGCCGGGAGAAGAATCGACGCAGACGGGAAGGCCTTCCCGCAGACTGATCTGCGCCCAAACGTCCAACGTGCTCTCGTCCTGAAAGAAATGAGCTCACAATTGGAACGTTTGAAGTGATCGGTGACTGGACCAGAAAATGGCAGCAGAGAAAACTGCAATGACCACATGGACAATAAATTTTTACTCTCAAGTGAGATTTTCGTTTTGAAACATAAGAAGTATGTTAAACGCGACCGTAAATTGACTTCTGCGAGTCGGCATGGCTGGATGGTCAATCGATTTAGTTTCTGGAGCTCCGTATCAGCTGTGTATGGCGAGCCGAATGGGACAGCGAAGGGGTAGCAATATGGCGAGCCTAATGGAACAGCGAAGGGGTAGCAATATGGCGAGCCCAATGGAACAGCGAAGGGGTAGCAGTATGGCGAGCCGAATGGGCACCATAATTAATGAGTCATGTTTCCACTAGGAATTTCGTCTTTCTTGTTCTGAATCATCAGTTCGTTATAGGACCCAATTATGTGACTGTGTCTTAAAGTTTAATCTTTTCGGACTTTCGTCGTTGGACTCCCCTTCGTTTCAGTTAATATTTTTAAGTTTGATCCGCCTTTGTTATCATCAATATCAGTCACATACTAGTGCTTAGTGATTGAGTGGACACCTTTGACCGACAACACACTCTCTTGGACGCCGTCGGGGCTGCAGAGACATGCCAGACACAAAGTTGTACGAAATTTTGGAGATTTCGAAAGACGCAACGGAAGTTGAGATTAAACGGGTGCGTTACAAGTTACTCTCTTTTGAACACCCCATATTTCCGAGCTGAGGCTGTCGATTGATTGGTTGATTGACATGAATAGTAGAATGTGAATTCGACTTTGTCGGCTGTCGATTGATTGGTTGATTGACATAAATAGTTGAATGTGAATTCGACTTTGTCGGCTGGTGCTTGATTGATCGATTTGATGGAATGTGTCCGTGCTTGATTGATTGATTTGATGGAATGTGTCAGTGCTATTATGCTTCTTTCCGTTTTATTACATGTCAATTGTTTGTTTTTGTCAGGCCTACCGTAGACTGGCAAGGGAATACCACCCCGACAAGAATCCTGGCCAGTCGAATGATGATATGGTACGTCGGTCTGACAGGGTAATTTGTTTTCAATCGGGGATTTATTTACAGTGATTTCTTCGTGTAGTTCAAAAAAATCAGTTTTGCCTACACTGTTTTAACGGACGTTAATAAGAGGGCCATCTATGATCGGCATGGACTACCGGGATTGCGGGACGGACTGTCCGCAGGTCTATTCGGCGAACCACCGGAAACACCTGAGCAGCAAATCTGTACGTTCTTCTCGTGCCAATCGATCAATCAACGCATTACCTCCTCATTCAATCGATCAATCAACGCATAGCCTCTTCAGTCATCATTCAATCAACGCATAGCCTCGACATTCAATCGACCAATCAACGCATAGCCTCGTCATTCAATTGAGCAATCAACGCATCACCTCCTCAGTCAATCATTCAATCAACGCATAGCCTCGACATTCAATTGACCAATCAACGCATAGCCTCGTCATTCAATCGATCAATCAATCAACGCAATGTCTCATTATTCAATCATTCAAATATGTTATTGTTGTTACATCGAATGTTTTCTCATTCTTCGCAGACGACGTGGAGGAAGTGTTGACTGGATTGTTGGTGGAAGTCGCACGCTCCCTCCGTTTAGAGTTCCCCGCCGGCGGCATCCAGGAATTCACGCGCGGTTCCCTGCGCGTAATCGATGCCGTCTACCGGAGGGACTTCCTCACGATCATCTCGGAAACAGTCAAACTCAGCGTGCAAATCTACAAAGCCCTGCCGAGTAACGTGCCGCCGCCACGTCGCGAGGAGGACCGCTTCTAACTCCTCCACGCACCGCGCACCTCCACGCATCGCGCACCGCGCACCTCCACGCACCGCGCCGTGAGTCTCCTCCGCACAATCTCATTTCCGGCACGGAAAACAACGAGAAAGACACGACAGATGGAGACTCAAGTATTCTGCAATTCCTTATGACAAATGGACAATGCTCCCTGATCCGCTCTATACATACACACGTGGCAAAAACCTTGCGCTAACCGAATTAAGTCACTACACTCGTTCATAAGCTGTTGTAGACAGCGCCGAGTTAAAGTGCTTGATTCGGTTAGCGCACAGTTTTTGCCACGTTTGAAGTTCGTTTCGTTCTGTTCTCATGCCAGTTTTAAATGTGTTTACCGGGTTCGGGAATGCTTTTGAGGCCAACTTAGAACGTCATTTCTCGTTCACTACTGAGCCCACTGCTTTTTTTTTTGTTACAACGCCTATCGATGTGAGCATCCACTACAGGCTAAAAAATTTATTTATTCTAGACGCCGAAAAATCCCAGACAAAAACCAGTGGCAGACCCGATCTCAATAATGGCCCAGGTCACACCGTCCTTTGCTACCGAAAGAATAATTCGTTCCGTAAAACCAAAACCTACTTTGAATAGCCTGCCACAATAACGCAGCGAAAAAAAAGTTTCATGAGACGGGTGCCTCTATGAGAAATACAATGCCCCGATAACCTGGACCACAGACAATTTCCACCGGAGTACACAAAAGCTTTCCCGAACCCGGTAAAGAACGCGACTGTTGCCGCGAACATTGGGGAGCAGTCTTGTGGCTCTCCGTGAATTCACTAGCAATAACAATCAAATCAACAGCAACTGATATCAGTATGCAGTGCAGTCTTGTGGTATTGCTCGAGTGAATCAGGACAGCTATCAATCAAGCTAAAAAAATAGATCAGTGCAATCGGATCTCAGGTCTTCCTTATTTTTTTGGCTCATTTTTTTTCTTAACATCATGTTGCGTGGCGGTAGTGCCACTTTACCGCCGGGGGCGATTCCCACGGATGAACTGCTTGTTGGCGAGGGGAAGCCGGGCGCAATGGGCGCGTCGGACATTTTGTCTCTTACCACGCCGTTGGGCCGGATTTATCGGATCGCCATGACCACCGGGTATCTGCCGAAGCGGGAGGAGCTCCGGCCGCAGCCGGTGGGCATTCAATGGCCGGGCGCGTGGCAAGCCTTCACGAAGACAAGGGAGGAGAAGATGATGTCGAATCTGTTTGAGAGCTGCGTTTTCAAGACCTGTCTCAGCACTGTCGGAGGTAATTGATTGATTGATTGTAAATCATTTTTTAAGTTAAATACATTCGTATTCGCAGTCGGTTGATTGGTGGATTGTGTCTTAATTGTATATGCGTTTTTATTTTTAATTAGTATCTTCAACTTAATTGAAATCACACTTTGGTCACGTGCTGACTTTTAATTTGATTTTTAATTCAATTTAAGTTCAAAGTCTTGATTTAAAAAACATTAATTAAAGCTTTTGTTAGATGGCTTTTGCAGAAAGAATTTTGCGAAACAATTGGTTTTGATCTCAACTAAATTGATTGATATATTGATTGATTGGCTTTTTTGTTTCTTGTTCGTTTTGTTCAGTGGGCTATGATTTAAAAACATATCTTCTTCTTTTCAGGCTTTGTGATCGGTGGAGCGTTGGGGTTGTTCGGCGCCAGTGTGGATCCGTATTATACAATGGGCGGCCAGGTGGACCCGGCGAAGCAAACCGTGAGGGAAGTCTTCCGGGATATGGGCTCGCGGAGCTTGTCTAGCGCAAAAAACTTTGCTCTCGTCGGAGCGTTGTTTGCCTCGATTGAGTGCACAATCGAAAGTGTAAGATTCAGCGCATGATTAATTCAGACAGTCTGTCTATCTGTCTGTCTGTCTGCCTGCCTGTCTGTCTGTATGTCTATCTGTCTGTCTATCTGTCTGCCTGTCTGTCTGCCTGTCTGCCTGCCTGTCTGCCTGTCTGCCTGTCTGCCTGTCTGTCTGTCTGTCTGTCTGCCTGTCTGTCTGTCTGTCTTCCTGCCTGCCTGCCTGTCTGATTGTCTGTTTCTTTGTCTGTTTGTCTCCTCGGCCACATGATTTGACATTTTCTTTAAAACTAGCTCATTTGTCCCTTTTTAGTATCGTGGGAAATCTGACTGGCAAAATTCAGCATATTCCGGTGGCGCAACGGGATTCCTCATCGGACTGCGAGGTATTGAAACAGCTGCCCAGTACTTTTGTCAAGTGTATTTTTAGTCCCATTTCAGTTCGATTATTGACGTTTCTGCCTGACTTATTACTCCCATGATTTAGGAAGCTTCGAGGTGTTTAAAGTGCAGAGTCTCATATTTGTTCTTGCATTTTTCAAACAGCGGGAGTAAAACCGGGAATAATCGGTGGCGCCGTCTTTGCCTGCTTCTCCGTTGTCATTGACAAGTACATGCACATGAGCTAACAACTCATTTGCTCCCCTTGTCGGTGAAATGGAATTGAAAGGAGGAAGCTAAATCAGTCTGTGATCCGGAACGAGAAAAAATCCCAATCAAGCAATCGATCGATGAATCAATACGGCATGTCCAATCGGCGCACCGCCTTGGGAACTGTGTCTTCCGGTTGTTTTGGCCCTGTTCGAGAAAAGTTTGAGATATTCACCCTTCTTATTGCTTATAAGTCTTATTATTGCTGTGTTGGTCGGTTGTTGGTGTGGTGGTGCGGGAAGACGACTTACGCGCTTCCTCGGGAATGTGATCGTATAGGGGGAACTCAAACAGCAGGAGCATTTGGATGAAATGAGGAAACTGGATGTGAAGACAACATAAAGCAAACCATGTTATGCGGAGCTCAGTATACAATGTCTGTTTGTCTGTCTGCCTGCCTGTCTGTCTGTCTGTCTCTCTGTCTGTCTCTCTGTCTCTCTGTCTGTCTCTCTGTCTCTCTGTCTCTCTGTCTGTCTCTCTGTCTCTCTGTCTCTCTGTTTGTCTGTCTGCCTGCCTGTCTGTCTGTCTGTCTGCCCGACTGTGTGTCTATCTGTTTATCTGTCTGTTTGTCTGTCTGCCTGTCTGTATCTGCCTGCCTGTCTATCTGTCTGTCTGTCTTATCTGTCTGACTACCTGCCTGTCTGCCTGTCTGTCTGTCTGACTGCCTACCTGTCTGTCTGTCTCTTTGTCTGTCTGACCGCCTGTCTGTTTGACTGACTGTCTGTCTGTCTGTCTGTCTGTCTGCTTGCCTCGGCTTCAGACTTACTTTAACGTACAGCTCCGGCGGCATGGGAATGACCGGGCTGGTTGTGAGCTTATATTCCTGATACTCCAGTTTTCTGCGGAAGCGAAAAAATAAGCAGTTTTGCAAGTTTTCCTCCCGCACTTGAGCTCATCAAGTGCGTGCGGTTCGGTCTCGTTGAAGAGTGCGCGCTGTATGTGCTTACTTGCCGAAACGAACGTCCGAGTGTTGTTCCAGTGCCGGCATGCTCCAAAACAGGAGCACCCCCGTCACCAGGATGGGACTGCAGACGGCGAGCCACATCCACTCCTCGCAGATGACGTGAGTGAAGATTGTGAAGATACCCCACCACTGCATCATTTCACCTATATACAAAAGGGAGAGCGAAACTATAATTCTTAACATCAATTACACAGTCTCAAGACAAAACTACGTTCGACCCAGACAGGCGTTCGTGCTCGTGAATTTTCAGACAGGAAGGGGATGAAAGAGACAACCTCGGACGAAGGGACCTGGTTAAGGTCGTCTACATCCGGCCAATGAAACGTACCTACTCATTTGTCAGACACAGACAGGAAAGCCTGGCACAGACAACCGAGCTAGATTACAGACAACAATTTGGTCTCTGACCAGATCACTGCTACAACGATTTGGTCTCTGACCAGATCACTGCTACAACAATTTGGTCTCTGACCAGATCACTGCTACAACAATTTGGTCTCTGACCAATCACTGCTACAACAATTTGGTCTCTGACCAGATCACTGCTACAACAATTTGGTCTCTGACCAGATCACTGCTGACTTGTATCTTTCATCACGTGGTTGATTATTTGATTTGGCCCTTGTGCGGACTGGTCTGCGTATGCAGATGGTTGATGGAGATGGATGACTCACTCTTTTCCTTTTTTGTTTTTCCGGCTCAGAATTCTCTTGAAATTTAAGGTTTTTCGAACTAATCTTTAGCTTATAGTTTGCGGACATAACCGAGGAGGACGGATGCAGCATGAGACAAGGTAGTACAGGCATTCTTACCAAAGTAATTCGGATGTCTGGACCACGTCCACAAATCTACGACATTATGGGAAATTACTACGGAAACCTGACTGAAAAAGGAACGCTCACACGTAGTGTCGCGTAAATGACGTGTCTGAATTGCGGTTGCTTACCGTCGGTGCAGAAGTCATCTTCGTTGGAGAGCTTCTGTCGGAACCGGAACTTTTGTATGTCCGCGAAGAACTCGACGAGGAATCCCACGGACCACATCACAATGCCCAAACTATCGCGATCGCTCAAGTGCCGTCCGCTATTGCTATCCCCATCCCCATCCGGAAATGCCGTGCAAACCGGCGAATTGATCTGTCAATGATTTATATG
Source organism: Hypsibius dujardini (assembly GCA_001579985.1). Taxonomy (NCBI): domain Eukaryota; kingdom Metazoa; phylum Tardigrada; class Eutardigrada; order Parachela; family Hypsibiidae; genus Hypsibius; species Hypsibius dujardini. Next base: position 15,417 of record LRSR01007413.1, read on the forward strand.
ATGGAGTGCTGACTGACTGACTGACTGATAAACTGACTGACTGACTGACTGATAAACTGACTGACTGACTGACTGATAGACTGACTGACTGACTGACTGATAGACTGATAGACTGACTGACTGACTAGAGGGAATACCGACTGAGATTGTCTCCCGCAAGTCACTCGACGGGGAATCAGATTCTCTCGCTTGTCTGGATTTATGCATACTCACCAAGACTACCGGAAGGCTGACCACAAAAACCCAGACCGCCTGGATGGTCCAGAAAACGGCGAACCGTATAGTTCGCCGCGGGAACGGATGCGCCTCATCCGACGGGTCGATCGTCTCGATGTCATCGCTCCGTTCATGGTCTGTTCGAGCAGGCGACGGCATACAGGCAGCTCGCACAACCAGGTAGGTGGATAGGCGGATCGCCCAGACACAGACCAACACTGTGGTTATTAGCTGCCGTAATTGGAATGTCTGGAAAAAGCCACAAATCAGACAAACAGACAGACAGACAGGCAGACAGACAGACAGACAGACAGACAGCAGACGAACAGCCAGACAGACATACATACAGATAGACAGGCACACAGATAGACAGACACACAGACAGACAGACAGACAGATAGACAGATAGACAGGCAGGCAATCTGCATTCGCCGAAAAAAGGCAAGCAATTAAGACATTCAATTACTTGTGCAAGAAAAAGTGTCATAAGAGCCACCACGCAGAATACCATCCCGCCCATGCCATCTTTGATTTTGTCCACCCTTCCAATTACGGTAATAAGGAAGCAGCAGAACTGCAATCCGATATTAACGATCAAACTGATGATTATATGGTGGGCATCCAGAATCTCCACACCACCGCCACCACTCCCCGGTGCCCATGATGGGAGCAACCAGGACTTCCGGTCGATAAACCAGGGTTCACTGCCGCTCGAATTGTTCATCTATGAAACGGCTAAATAAATTCCCGGCACCGCAGTCTCCCAGACAGACAGACACTCCCAGCTGTGCCACTTCAGGTGCCGAAGCAATCAATAATTACTTGCATAACTTTTTCCAAATTTTTGTACTCGTACCATAAAACAATAGCTCAGCCAAAAAAAGCTTTGCTTCCAACATGTTTGAAACAGACAAAGAGTTGATAACTGCTTCCGCAGATTCAGTCAACACGTCCGGATCAAACTAAATATATGGTTCGCCGATGGGTTCGTCACTGGGTTCGCCAATGGGTTCGTCGATGGGTTCGTCAATGGTTCGCTGATGGGTTCGCCGATGGGTTCGCCGATGGGTTCGCTGATGGGTTCTTTTTGCGTAACTGTCTTCTACACACATACAGTCAGTCAGGCAAACAGACAACTGGCTCGGGAGTTGACCGACGTGATTATATGATTGCGTTGAGGGGGGAGCGAGAGCTGAATTGATGAAAAAAAAACGGATAAAACGGTTCCTCCCTGAGCGGCGCGCAAAACACCCGGTTGGAGAATAAAGAAATTGAAAGGAAGAGAATAATGTCTGTGTGTGACTGCGTGTGTCTGTGTGTGTCTGTGTGAACAGCCAGTGTGATGGTGGTGAGAGAGCACAGCCCGAGGGATCAAACGGAAGGGAGAAAAAACTAAGAGGACTGAGAAGAGTGAGGACTCACGAGTCGATCGACAGACGGACAGACAGACACAAGCTCCGGCATTTGTCAGCGTCAATTGTGCCTCGATCCACCAACTCAGCCAACGACACACACACACACACACACACACACACACACGCACAACGAGACTGATTGCTTTTTAGTTTGTCTTCGGCTGAACGCAGGAGTCCGTTTTGGGACAGGACAGGACAGGACGGGACGAGAGGGACACGCGGCGACCCTTAACGTCGATTTCCGGTGGCGGTTAAGGTTCCCCGGGGTGGTGCGTGTTGTGTCGACGTGTATATGTCGTTTGTACGCTCTCTCTCTCTCTCTCTCTCTCTCTCTCTCTGACGAAATGAGAGAGATGTTTGATGATTGAACAAGAACCCGGGAGAGCGAAGATGGTTGGAAGTGGAAGTGAAATACATCGGTGGCATGGTGGTGGTGGGGGCACAAGTCGTGCTTGATTGGCTGAGAGTATTTCCGGGCATATGGTTCCGGTCTTGTCGCAAGCGGATACGGAAGAGGGTCCGCGGGAGGCCATATATTTTTTATACATCCCGTAGTTTCCCTATACTGCAGTGCATATAGTGCATCCAAAATCAGTGCCTGGAAAAAGGCTTTTCGTGGATGATATATAGACTAAGCATGTTAGGTCAATTCAGACACCTCTGCTTGTCTGTCTGTCTGTCTGTCTGTCTGTCTGTCTGCTGTCTGTCTGTCTGTCTATCTGTCTGTCTGTCTGTCTGAGTGTCTGTCTGTCTGTCTGCCTGCCTGTGTCGGCCTCTCTGCTTGTCTGCTTGTCATCATAGTAATGGAGTGGCTTCTGCTTCTGCAAGAGCTCGGGTTTAAAATTAGCGAACCGGGACTTATTTATTGTTCGAGCCGGGCTCGTGCTTACAATATTTTCCGGAAATAATTATCCATATCAGATTTCTCCCCTGTTACGTGTGCTGCTTGGTGATGATGAGAGCCGACTCGGTCGCTTGACTTTCGCCATTTGAAAAAATTGTCTGTCGTGGTGTTGGTGGTGAACGTGTAAATATTTCCGTGCCTGCGCGTGCCTCATGTGTCGCCTTTGATTAGCCTGCTCCGTGGATATGACTCTCGTAAATTAGCTTTTCTTCCTCTCGCGGCTCGTTCGCGCGTCGCTGACGAAGATGAAGAGGATGTCGCGGCCGACAAGTCGACAAGTCAATAAACACCGCCGTTACTGGGCGATTATCCGGGAAGCTGTCAAACAGTCGACGTTCCGCGCCAGTGCCCTGGCCAAGGACCGGGAACCCTCTCCCACGGACTATCTTTGGAACGAAGTATTCGCCTGCCTGAAGAGTGGGCGACCACGGTCGCTGGGGTCGGTCGCTGGGGTGTTCCAGTGTGCGGTATCGGATGGCAAGATAATTTTGCTGTGCGAGAAGGGAAAAATGCGGGTATTTGACTGGGAGCTGCGGCAGGTGGCGCTGGTGGAGTGTGAGGATGATGTGAATTGCCTGGTTTATGTGGATCATGAGGAACAGTTTCTGGTGTGAAAAGGGGGCGGAAGTATTTTGTTTGTATGCAGACAGTAAAGAAAACTACCATTAGTAAAATTATCTGTCAGTGTATTCATCTGCTCGTCCGTCAATCCACTCGTCCATCCATCTGACCGTCAGTCCGTCCGTCCGTCCGTCCATTCGTCCACTCGTCCATCCGTCCGTCCGTCCGTCCATCCATCAGACCGTCAGTCCGGAAGTCCGCCCGTCCATCCATTTGACCGTCGATTCGCCCGCTCGTCCGCCAGTCAGTCAGTGCGTCCGTTCATCACCGTTCATCCGTTCCTTCCTCTGTCTGCCTGTCAGACCATCAGTTCGTCCATACAATCCATACGCCCGTCCCTCCATTTGACCGTCACAACTTCAGTCCATCAGTCCGTCCGTCCGTTCACCTGTCCATCCGTTCATCCGTCCGCCTGTCCACCTGCTTGTAAGTCCGTCAGTTTTTTCATCCATTCATCCGTCAGTCCCTCAGTTCGTCAGTCCGTCCGTCCGTCCGTCAAGTGTATTCCCGTTTTTCTATTTGACTGCCTTTCGGTCAACCTATCAAACGGTCTTTTAATCTGTGTAACCCTTCATGTTCATGTCTCCATCTGTTCATTAGTGAGTCCGTTTTCCTGTCTGCTTGCTAGTCGGTCGGTGTTTTTCGTGTGTCCGTCCGTCGATAAAACTGACCGACCGTCGGTCATTTGATCTACGCATATGTTTATGGTCCTCCGTACATCAACTGGTCATTCCGTCTTCCTCTCCGTCTAGCGTATAACCATCTGCTCAATCGCCCTTCGTTCCTAGGTATATGTTTGCCTATTTTTTATCGTAGGTCTATCTGACTTTGTCGGTTCATGTATGTTTCCTGAAACTAATCAACTTTTGTCTGTGAAATTTCAGGTTTTGGCAACTGACTTCCACTCGGTTTTGTCACTTACATTTTCTGTCCACTAAAATGTTCAGTTATCAGTTAACGGATAAGGCCTTCAACATGGTCGGCGCTACTCCTGTTCCACAGTGAAACTGCCAGAGAAACACAGGCAAGGAAACAGACACAGACACAGACACAAACACACAAACACAAACACAGACACAGACACAGACACAGACAGACACAAACACAGACACAGACACAGACACAGACACAAACACAGACACAGACACAGACACAGACACAGGCACAGGCACAGGCACAGACACAGACACAAACACAGACACAGACCCAGACCCAGACACAGACACAGACACAGACACAGACACAGACACTCGACGTCCGACTCAAATTTCCTCAGTTTTAATGACTGTCAGTAGTCAAGACGGAAGGCCTTCTCGCAAAATCCTCTACTCCAAAGACAAAAGCATTACCCAAATTGTGCAACATCCTGCATTTCTCCAGTCATCTCATCGTCGCCCAATCAACCGACTTTTTCGTCACCGACCTCGCAGATGCCCATCACACTCAAAAGTGTCACTACACCGTACTCATGGGAAATCTCTACCCTTGGTCTGGCCAATAACAACTCCTCGGGTTCCGTCGCAAGACCGGAACGGTTACTGTCTGGAAAACCTCCGAAATCATGAAGCTCATCTAAACCGCTGCTCAAACAATCAAGAAGCTTCTCATCCAAGGGTCGGCCTGCACGACCATTTCATGTCTGAATGAGGTCGGCGAAGTGTCCGCACAGACAGACGGACTGATGCATGTAGTCGCGGAAGGAGATCTGCCTGGGATTCATTTTGGCAATGCTGTCTGTGCGGGTGCCTTTTCGTACTGTGGAAATGAAAACCTTCAGAGTACCAGTACCGAAAACTTCTCAGACAAAAGTAGCAGTTTGGCAGCTCGAGCCGGTCGATGTGATTGCGACGGGTTGTGTCGGGATTATCCCGTTCAAACGGGTCAATGCGTTTCATCCAGACAGCGCTGCTCGACTACTGTCCGGAGATAGTGATGTACCGACTGAAAAAAATGATGTCTGTCTCTTTGCCGTGCTGTCGTCTCCATGTCTGTTTATATCCATGTCTGTCTTGCCTACCTGCCTGTGTATGTGCTCATCTGTCTGTCTGCCATGCTGTCGTCTCCATGTCTGTCTATATCTGTCTGTCTTGCCTACCTGCCTGTGTATGTGCTCGTCTGTCTGTCTGTCTGTCTGTCTGTCTGCTCTCGTCAACACCAGTCAGGCACTGCCTCCGTTGCAGACGACAGTCAGAGTTGGAATTTAACGACCCTCATTCGTTGGCGGTCCACATCATCAACCAGTGTTGCAGGCAGCGACTGGAACAAGCAGAACTGACGTGAATGCTCAGCAAGAAGACGGAACAGCAGAATCGGCGAATCCCAATCGATTCATCAGCAGTCAACGCATCTTCTTATTAAATTATCGCAAATAGATACATCACGAACAAGCGAAACACATGAAATCGAGACAAACACGACCAACTGCAGAGACGTGATCCTCGGTCCAAAACAGACAGACACGTCCCGTCTAAACTCCCATTCAAGTCACACAACGCTTCCGAAGCTTCGAAGACGTCCATTAAAAAGTGCTATTCAATCCTGTGTTCCTTCAATCAATCAATCTTATACTCACACACACTGCGTGGGTTTGCGTGGGTACATGGGCAAAAAGAAAGAACACCGCCACAAAGCCCTTCACCAAGGGGACGTCCCCACCGAGGGGGGGCGGAGCTTATGGCGAGTTGAATCGGTTCTTCGACTTGGGCATCAAGACATACTGCACTTTCCTCGACTTCAGCACCGACCACTTGAACTTGTAGATGTACCATACAACGGGCAGAATCAGACCGCCGAAAATGGCAACCTGGGTGTGAGAACGGGCGTCATGAGATCCATCATGGCGAATTATGTTTGCAGGGAAGCTCTCACCTTGATGAACATCCTCTTCCGGGCATCGTGCTCGGGCATTGATGCCCAGGCTAAAAACTCCGACACGTCTTTAGCCATCTGGCTGACGGTAGCTTTCGTGCCTGAAACAACAACGGCCCATCAACTAAGCGACTTCCGCACGATCAAATGTCCCTCCCGATTCTCCCGGACATACAGTCAACGACCAGATTGAGT
>LRSR01007416.1:0-10987 GCA_001579985.1 Hypsibius dujardini
AGCATTTCCTCCTTGCTGGCGGCGTTGACCGGCAAACTGACGTCATCCTTGACGATGTTGATTATATCCTCCAACGCTTGACGGAAAGCACTGATGATCACGGTGGGGTGGAGCTGTTGTTGCAGGAACGGTTCCGCCGCGGTCAACATCTCTCCAGCTGAAATGCCGGGAGAGGAGGTTAACATCACAATCCATTCACCAATCAATCAATCCATTCATCAATCAATCAATCCATTTACCAATCAATGAATCCATTTACCAATCAATCAATCAATCCATTTACCAATCAATCAATCAATTCGTTCATCAATCAATCAACTGACAAAATAGCTTACCGAGAACAATGACCGAGGTGGTTCCATCACCGACCTCCTCGTCCTGCGTTCGGCTGATCTCAATCATCGATTTGGCAGCCGGATGCTGGACCTGTGTGAAAAAGTAAAATTACAGTTACGTTCGTCTGCGACCAAAGAGGTGCCGGCTAGTTTTGTGTAAATAAAGGTTTTTAATTTAAATGCAATCCTAAATAAACCTGAACACACCGGCAAAGTTAATTAAATAAAAAACTTATTATATTTAAATGCCAAATTTTCAGCATTTAAAATAAAAATGCATGTAGAATACACATTTCAAGTAAATCTACGGATCAAATTAAAGTAGGCCTTTAAATATCCTATTCGATATTTGTGACTTTAAATAAATAAAATAAAATGTGTTTTGTATTTATAAAATCAAAAGCCGCCTTTTGAGCAATTTAAAATATATTACCGTATGCTCGCGATCTCACGGGACACTTTTCTGCCCTACCCGTAAATACTAACCAACCAAGGCCGTGCCTTTTCAGTGCCGTTCACCAAATTACCACTGTAAGGACAAATACACGGAAGAGCACAACTGTACAATCAATCAATCGAACACCACGATTAAGCTGTACGAAATGAGCCAATCAGAGAAGAGTGAATGAGATTGAATGTTCAATCGAGTGCAGGGCCGTACCGAGGGAGGTGGGGCTTAGCTGTCCCTCGAGATCGCGAGTATACGGTAAGAAAATATTTAAACAACCTTAACGCGGGTTGCTGCTTGGTGCTTACGGTGATTTCACGGAGAATGCAGTTGCCGTCGTTGGTGATGACAATCCCGCCGGTTGGATCCATCAACATCTACCATACCACCAATGACAAAAGCAAACACAGTTAAAACTGTAAAAGCCGCGATCATTTGTTGCTTCGTTTTGGATTCACCGTATATTTCCACCGTATATTATGATTGCAGTGAAGAACAGTGTGTGCAGTCATAATATACGGGTGGGTCTAAGAAGCCGCACCAATTGGTTGCCACAGTACAGTACCTTCAACATGGCCCGAGGACCCAGACACGTTCGGATGATGTCCGCCACATTCTGTGAAAACAACAAATACAAATGCGAATGGTACCGAAAATCCAATCCAAAATCAAACTTGAAGCAAACCAAAACATCAATCAATCAACCAGTCAAGAGACCATTGTTCGAACTCCATTTTCGAAGTGTTTAGAGAATGGCCTTTACTTCAGACACCTGACCGATTTAAAGGGAACAGATTTAGTAGCAACACGGCAAAGAACAGCTTCCAAGACATTAAATTATCGTGTAGACGAATTATTCGGCAAAAAAGACAACTGTTCAAGCAATCAAACCAATCAATGAAGCAATCAAATCAATCATTGAAGCAATCAAATCAATCATTGAAGCATACATAGACGAACAGGATATCAAGTTTAAGCAGTTATTCATTACTCGCGGTTGATTGTAATTAAGAAAATAAACGATCAATAACACAGCAATCGTAAGGAGAGACTTCGCCAATTTCGCCACCAATAATTCGAATCTTCGAAACAGCTGAAAAAATCAAATTAAGCTGACCGTTAACTAATCAATCAAGCAATAGCACACCATACAAAGTTCCACCATTCCCATCGAACCAAAACAAACGGGCAGTTCACCTTCGCAGCGTTGATATTTCCCAGCTGGACTTTGCGGCCTGATTCCTGCTTGGTGTTTTGGTCTGGCAAAAATTGAAACCTTGAAAACAATGCACGATTCGAGTAGTTAAACGGAAGAAAACTCACTCAACACCAGAATAGGCCTATTTCCCATCATCATATTGCAGGCCGGTTGTAAAATGATATTTTCTTCCTGTAAAAGTGATGGCGGTGCTGGAACTGAGATCGCAGACCACGTAAGCGCTAGACAGCAGTTCCTGCTGATGAAAAAACAGCAGCGACCTGGAGGATTTTGAGGAGGACCTTTCGAAGAACTCCAAAGAGAAAATGAAAAAGTGCATCACTTTTCATTTGCAGCAGACAAATTTGATTGAGTGTGGTAGCAATGACAGTGGAAGACTACAAACCTGCACTGGCCTGGTCGTAGGCGTAGAACCTACTGCGTTATTCAAATTCTGTATAGAGCAGGTGCTAATGAATGAATCCATCATTTCTGGGATAATTACAGAACAGTTCTACATCCAATCTAAAATCAGACGATTAGTCACGCGTTGATTTTTAGTTTATTTTAAAATATAAACTGTAAAAAATTTAAAGCATCGGTGATTTTAATGAACATTCGATTTGAAGTCAAGCTACCGGGAAACGACGTTTTTATTTTAAATTAAATCATTTTTATTTTAAATTACATCGTTTATTTTAAATTAAATCATTTTTTAATTAAATTAAATCAGTTTCATTTTTATTTTAAATTAAATCATTTTAAATTAATATTAAAATCCGACTTTGGTCGCGTGCCAATTTTTAAATTACCGTAATTGGTAAATCATGATCTAAACAAAAGCATCTTAATGTGTGGATCTCACGCTAGAGTCGAAAGAATTGTCCAGTGCTAAGTGCACTTTTCTTGCACTGTACAAATTACCGAGACCACAAGAACCCCAAGAGAATAGACTGTAATTGCCGAGAACTTTTACAACTCTAGCAGAAGGTAATACACATCAAAGAAATTTCCATTCCCGCAATACCGCCTTACCGCAATAGGAATGCTACCTTCAAATCGGCACAACGCCGCGTCGGCATTAACTACAAAAGAGACATCCAGATTTGCATTGAAACTACAGAAAAAGCTGAAGAAACTGAAAAAAAAGTAAAAAGAGGCGGAGATGGCGCACATATTCATAAACACTGAGGAAAAGAAAACGCTTGAAACCCTTTAGGTCGGGGGACCTTTCAGGTCGGGGAAGATTCACGCCGGTGAGATTCAATCCACACCTCTTCACTGCACACCTTGTTGGCAATCCGAGTCAGTTGTCGCAGTACTGAGCTTGGTCGGCTTGCTATTGCTCTGTAGGTACTTCCCGTTGGTGCGCTGACGTCCGTTCAAGTTCGCGAGTGGCACAGTAGGCGGCGGCGCCACACTGGGCACGACACCCTTCAGGTCGAAATCACATTCTTTGGCAGTGTAGGGAAACTTTGAGTTCGGCGTTCGCGGCTTGAAAGGAACCGTAGGTCGGCGAGTCTAAACAAAATCCGAGAAATTCAACTTCGATGCCACTGCTGAATTTAAATAAATGAATCACTTGAATCCAAGCAAAAATGTATATAGATAAAAAAAGTAAATCAATTTAATATTTAAATAACTTAGATTTATTCTACCACAGTATTTTCGGCATTTAGAAAAATATTTAAAAATTATGTAATTTCTTTTTAAATTTCACAGCAAATTTAAATGGATAAATAACTTAAATAAAGAACTAAAATAAATTTCTTACTTCAATAATCATTCATATCAATGTACCCCAATACTTTCAGTATTTAGAATTAGTTTTACTCCATGCTTGACTAAATTCTGGAAGTTGTTACTAATATATTACGAATTTACATAATCATAGTAGTCGGCCTGGAAACAACCATTTGACAGACGTTTACCGATAGCATGGGAATACGGGAGGGAAGCGGTCGCTTCATCGCATTGAAGTCACTGTGCACTTGCGGGAAGGCTGCCTGTCCGGCGGCAAAGGTGAATCGTCGATCTTCTTCCAACCGGAACGCATTGGGCGGCATCACATTAAGCTCTTGATCTGAAAAGAAGCATGAAAAAGATGAAGACCAAAACAGCCACCCAGCGGTCTGCATGTACTTCAACCAAGAGAAGACACTTACTACTTCCGTGCAACAGGAGACGCTTTCGAAAGCCGCCACCGCTCTGCTTCATGTTGCTGTCCAGTAGGTCGTCTAACTTGCGCTTATCGTGGATCGGTGACACCGGCGGCAGCATCGTCCACTGCTGGCGCCCTCCACCACCCGGTTGCATGGTCTGCATGGTCATTGCCAACAGCCGAGTGGCAGAAGGCTGATAGCTCCGCTGCACACTAGACCGGATGAAGCTAGTGTTCACAGTCGGAGCGAAGGATTGATTTCGAGTGGGAGTGGAAGGCAGGTGAGAGGACCGGATAACACTGCTAGCAGCAGCTGGCATGAAGGATTGATTATGATTGGGGGTTGAGAGCGGAGCGGGAGCTACCGGCCGGCGCAACGGAGTATTCTGTGCGGCCTTCTCCAGCGAATCCGTCAGCGTTCCCACTGAAACCTTATCCACTGCGGCGATCGGATCCGTGACAGTTCCCACCGAGACGCAATCGGGCATGTTGATCGTGTTGTTGTTACGGAACGGCGAGCAAGCGAACGAGCGATTCCGCATGCTGTTCTGCTTGCTGATCTCGGAAATTTCCCGAACCTCCTCCTGCATCTTATCCAGCTTGCCCTGGACAACGCCCAGGTCCTCGATGAGGTCCTCAATCTCCGAGTCCTTTTGATCGCACAGACGTGTCCACTTCTTCACCTCATCCTCCAGCGCGCTGACCTCGGTGATGTCCTTATCCAGCTGCTCTTCATAGGCATTCACCTTGTCATCAGACTCCTTCAGTTTCTCCTCCAGTTCTGTAACGATGGACACCTTCTCTTCCAGTTCGCGGCGCAGGCTCTCAACGGTGGACTTCTTCTCGTCCAGTTCACGGCGCAAGTTCTCCACTATCAAGTCGGCAGCTTCAGGCGAAGTCTGAAAAGACTCATTAAAGAGAGCGGCAAACTTGTTGGCCTTCTCCATCAGCAACTCTCCGTGAGCGATACGCAAGCCTTCCATCTCGCTCAGGAGATCAGCGTGATCTGTCCGCAGAGCCGCGAATTCGTCGCAAAAACCCTGAAATACGTCCACCTTCATATCTGGCCGTCCGCTCAATTCCTCGCGGGCCTCGGCTAGCGCAGCCTCTAATTCCTTCAGTACGGTCGACTTGGTCTGGAGCAGCTCTTCCAGCTCACGGATGGTGGCTGACGTGGCAGTGTCGCCGCCTGCGGGATTAATGAGATCAGCTTGAACAAACGGCGCTGCGTTATCTTTGATTGCCTGCGCGGCGAGATAGATTTCCAGTTGCTGACGCGTGTGCTGCAAAAAAAATAATCGTGCATGACAATGGTTGACCCACGAAACTCATCTCAAGCAATCTCATAAAATTCAAAAATACAATTTATCGAATCATGGAAATGAAAAACAAAATATAATTGTAGTGAAAACCTTTCCTGAATCTTAGTCCATTGAATACTGAATTCAATCTACAGCTAAGGAATAAACCCAACGCAACTGCAGGCCTTGCAATCAAAAGAATCGCGAACTATACCCCAGCAGAGCGAAATCAGTTCAGATTTGCCAAAAGCAAGTGTTCCTCAAAGTGGCACACGGTGCTAGGAAATCAAAGACAAACCTCAGCTTCCAGTCGATCGGTGTGAATAGTTCGCAACAGTTCTGCGGCGTAAGCATCGGACGAAATGATGGTGGCCCGCAATTCACGATTCATCCGCTGGGACTCAGTCAGCTCCTCCGAGACCCGCTCAATCTCCTCAGACAGTTCCTCATGGACATTGAAGTCCGAAATGCTCATCTGACGTCGCTGAGCGCAGCCGCTGCAAGCCGGAGGCATGGTGCTCGTCATTTGGTCAAAGACTGACGTCTGCATTCCCGAAGATGTCTGCTCAACCGTGTCGGTCTGTGTGAGGCAGCTGACCAATTTGACCGGCGGAGCGCAAACGGTGGTAGCGTCCAACAGATCAATGAGATCTTCCACGGGCGAAGTGGCGATCGGCTCGGTCTGACAGCCGATCGACAGGCCGGGCTGCTCCGATGAAGCGTAACCGTCGTCGAGCGAGAAAAGTTCCTGGGAGGAGACGACCGAACCGGATGGGGAGCCGCTGTGAGCAGGAAAGTGGTCGGTGGTGATGTCCAAGAGAAGATCCACGGCTTGGATACTCTCGAGGCGCTCAACAGTTTCGTTTTCGTCGGTCTGGCACATGGCGTCGCTAGCTGGAACCTCACGGCCTTCCGGAATCTCGCTATCGTCGGTCTGGCACATGGTCGAAATCATGGTCGAGGGACTTGCATCGCTGTCCTTCATGTCGTCCGTTTGGTTCATGCAGTCCACCGAGCTCACCCGTCGAGCTTCGGCGATAATCTCAGCGGCCGAAGAAGTCCCATCACCGCCATTCATGTCGTCGGTCTGGTTCATGGAGTCTGCGGTGGTCAGACGTTGAATTTTGGCGCTGCTGCGGATGATCAACACGGAGGTGTCGAAAATTTCGGCCTCGATCGGCTCAACGGCGTCGCTGTCGGACGAAGTGGGTTGGGGAATGTCGACGGTGCTGTTGAGCGAAAAGGACAGTTGTCGCGGAGTCATGGTGGCACGAGCGGTGTCAGTGTTGAAGGCGGGTGACTGGGCGCAGCGACGGGCGTCATCGGAATCGCATTCCACAGCTTCGATGCGTATGGGTAAGATGATTCCCTAAGAGAATAAACAAAAACAGATTTAACACGATGGTCTAAATCAAACGATCAATGCATGTGTTGCTTCGGCTTGACCACTGAAAGCAAACATAAGTTAAACGGTGGATGCTTCCAGTAGCAATACAGCTCAGTACATACATCATCGATTGATTGATTGATTGGCTAATGTATCACAAAAACAAAGATTTTTCACAGGGATAACAGCCTCTCACGGCAAATATTAAAAAACGGATAGTAAAGCTAACGCAATATTTTAATAGTATTTCGTTCAAATCGCTGCCTTCTGAATTCGGAATCTGGAAAATTGCCTGTTCAATAAAACCAACAAAATCCTAACAGAAAATCTGTACTATTTCACAAGCACAGACGTCTTCCGACGATGAAACTGAGATAGTAAATTGATTTCAATTTGCCACCAATCTAAATCTCGAATATCGAATGTCATTGACCGCTGGTCAAATTTCAAACAGTTAGGCCAATCAGACAATCAGACAAAAATGTCAATGGAATTCAAAGGATATCCACATCCGATTGATTGACTGATTAGCATGCTTCTGAAAATACAAAAAACAGCCAATTCCAGGCACTCAGCCAAAAAAAATCAAAAATTAAATGAATGAACCCATAAAACTTATTTTGTTTTCAAAATTGAGACAAAGAAGCGAGGTCAAACGACACTGAGAGGAGTCAAAAAGTCAATCACGAAAAACAATGTCGGTCCCCTCATTCAATTATTCCACTCACAATTAGCACCACTGCCTCGGCCAGATTGAAAGAATTAGCACTCAAGAAAATCAAAATTTACTACATCTTTTTCGTCATTTACATTAAAAACATGTGGTTATATCAGACTTTTCATGAGTCCTCAACCACTGTCAGTGGGAGCAGTCTAATCAATCAATGCAGGCCCGCATCTTGAGTACTCACTCGCTATCGTTAACAAATTTGGCTGATTGATTTGATTGATGACAATATTTTCCAACTTTCAAACAAACAAAAATCCCCCTCCGCCGGTTTAGCCGCAAACTCGAAATAATTAATTTTGGTCATTTAAATTCGCCTTCCGTTAAAACCCACCAGTTCAGGTACGGCGGAGTCATCCAAACTGGTGCGATTGACGGCGCCGTTGCGAGCGTCCTCCATGGCGTCCTCTTCTGTTTGCGTTCCAAATTCTCCCCTCTCGCCGACCAGCAATCCGTGTTCCTGAATATCCGCGACTTCCCGCTCCGGAATGGGGTCGGTCTGCGCGTTCGAGGAGGTCTTCTCGCTGTTCAAAAACAAAGTACGCGCGACATCAATCACAAGGAGAATGGCAAAAATGTCCCAGTGAACAAAGAGTCTCAACACGGCAAAGATACGAATTAATAACCATGTATGAGGGTGAGCGAAAAATAGCTCCCCCGTATGCCAACTCAAAATGGAAAGCATTTTGCCTCAAAAAGTAGCCCCCGGGAAGGTCGGAGAAAAATTGCTGAAAACACTAACAGGAGAGAAATGTTTTTCATCAAAGGTCCGAAAATCAGCGCATGCACAACGCCTCAGTACGTAAAACCAGGGGCGGATTGATGGTTTTCAGGTGGTTACATGGCAAAACTTTTTCCAAAAGATGGTTTCTTGCATTTTTCCCTCTGCACAGGTGAAGAATATCTTTTATAACTTATTTAATTTAAAAAATTTCATGAAAAGGTAATTTGAATTAGCGGTGTAACGGAGGGGTCACTAAGGTTGATTAAGCAGCAATTCATCATTTGCTGGGCATCATTCCGCCCGTGCCGCGAGATGGCGCGACAAGGAAGCGCCCGTTGAGCACGTGCTGAGCTGTATAGTCGGCAAGGCCGTGCTGACTGTCTGATTTGAGCGATTTCCCCCATACAGCAGTTGCATAACCGCTTCTTCTTTCCATCAATTTCTTTGACTGTTACGGCAGCTCGGCAGCAGTCAGAATACCACAAGACTGCAATATTGTGTTGAAACTGGACTCTTTGAATTCCTTAATTACATCTGCTTTGTCCGTGTCCATCAATCAAATAATATTATAACAGCCTTCTGTTCTACTCATTCTAAATCCCAAAACTCGAACAGACAATCTCATTTATTTACCCATAAGAAAATTTAGAAAGTACGCGTACGGAAGAGATTCATAAAAGAATTCGACGCATGCATGTAATAAATGCATACTGTTGATTAACATTCGGCTGATGAATACTCAGACGGATGTGATAACCGCGAGTTGACCACAAGGTTACACTACAAATATCACCACAGTAAAATATAGAATAGACTTACTGTACTGTAATATCAGCATCACGTCCCTGAAAGGAAAAATGAGTCTACATTCCGTTTGACTGAAAACTCCATTGATTCATTGATTACCACCAGTGCCATAGAACGCTTGTACAAAGGTTTGTTTAATCGATATTTAAATTATCTCACTGCTTCTTTTCCCCAGGCTTCACGTGTACCCTGCTAAGATTTCTCCTTTCAAGGTTCACACTGCCTTTCACATTACCAATCGCAAAGAATTTTGCGCCCATCTTTTAATAAACCGGGTAGCGGGTCGACGGATTTCAAACCAGCTGTAAGCTACAGGTAGAACTATTGTTTGCGCTGCTGGGTGTATCCTTTTGATTGATTGATGTATTAACTAGACTAGAAATGTTGGATTTTGAATTTTAGTTTCCTCTTGGTTCTTGCATCTCATACTTTTCTGAGAAATCGAGTCACCGCTTCTTCACTCACCACTCCCATCGAAGATCATGGCACTGCGGAAGAATGCGGATAAATTTGAAACGCGTCTGCGGGAGCATCCGCTGTCGGTAGCGACGCCGAGCACCAAGGCTGCCATCCAACGCCGTCGCACCGCCGCTGCCGTGGAGCGCGTGGAGAAGCACGCACCGGTCACAGTGATTCAGAAACAAGGTGCGGGTCTGGAGAAGAAAATGTAAGAGTTTTGGATTGTGGAATGTAGTTTTGTATGTGGTTAGCTCTCATCGGACTGGAGGAAGGCTTCTACCTGCATCTGGCCCAAGTGGACGATGCGGCCCTGTCGGCTGCGTCCATGGAGAATATGTAGGTTGATTTGGCAAATTTTCGCTGCTTTAAATTTCGATTTGTGTACGAGATGGCGGGATTATTATCAAAATTGCTGAAGCTTATTTAGGCGTGCTTCTCTTAGGTTGATTGACCGATTGTTCGTCGGTGTTGTATTTCGCATATTGAATTCTCATGCAGTCGGTTGATTGATAACATATGTTATGATGTGTAGCTAATGCTACTTCACCTACAGTTAGACTATGTTACTGTAGTCCACCAAAGACCCCTAATTTCATTTATGTAATTGAAAAAATGGGCATTCCAGCTATTTTTTATTTAAAATACGAAAACGTATTTTTTCTCTGAACATTAAGTTTATTTGGCTAGATTTTTCAATATAAATTTAATATAGATTATTTTCCATTTAGATTCCCAATATCCTGCACTGTAGAGTAGTGTTGTTCCAATTTGTTCAAAAGATAACCGATAATTTGATATATCAAGTGTTTGATTGATTGATCATTCTGTTTCTTAGTACTTGTGTGACTCATGTGTAAGACCACGGTTCACGCGCCGTCCGGCTCATGATCTGTGGTATATTTAAGCGTCCGTCAATTGATCGTGTGTGTTTACACTGACAGCTGCATCGAGTGCTGTGCGGTCGCGGAGAGCCAGCTGCAGGCGGTCCGCAAAACGGAAGTGGAATATTACCGGGATCTTCCGCGGACGCACGAACAGTACCGAAAATTGTTGGCCTTCGAAGCGGCTTTGGAGAGTGAAGTTGTGGCCTGGAAGATCATCCGCACCTTGGCGACCTTGCGGAATGATGAAAACCGAAATCGCAGTGAGGCAGCAGCCGTAGGAGACATTCAGGTTGGACTGCATGGATTCGTACCACTGACTGCAGGTACTAACAACAAAAAGTGCTTTGTGTTGTCAGGCCGATTCGGAATTTGCATTTGTCAACCAGTGGACAGCTCAGCAGGAGACTCTTCAAGAAATGCAAGCATTGATAAGCGTTCTGGAGCAATCGTATGCGGCCATTCACCCTCCGGACCTGTCAGAAGCCGCTGAACTGGTCGACACTCCCATCCGACCGCGGGTTCTGTTAGACCACGAGCTAAGACGCCTCGACATCAT
>LRSR01007420.1:0-27825 GCA_001579985.1 Hypsibius dujardini
TATGCCAGTGGAATTACGTTTCTGACCCTTACATGTTCATGCACAGTGCTGACAAAGACGAAATTTCTATCATCGGTCCAAAAACTGTAGTCAAGTTGGTAGAACGATCAGCCAACATCCTTTAAACAATTAATCGATCGATAAAACTCTTGGAAAAACTCTAGAAATCAGCAACATCATATTTACGCCATTTTTTATTTGAAATTGAAAATCATTACGGTCGGCCCGCACAATTACGCTAAACAAATATAACCGAAATACTTCACCAGAATGCAAACGCCATAAAAACAAAAGAAACAAGCACCGGAATCAGGATTAAAAGCCTAAACCATGTAGTTTACGGAGTTTATTCCACTATTCCACCGCTTCAAAGACAGCGTGTCGGTGTCCACGGGCATTAACCATGTAGTCTACGAAATTTATTTCACTAGCGAACTGTATGCACAATTAAAAAAAGGCCGAGCCTCCGAGGGCAGCATGTCAACCGTACCCAATGTACCCATCTTATGCAGATCATACAGAAAACATTAGGTAGACGTACTTACAAATATGTAATAGGCGAATTTCTTAATTTCCAAATTTCGAACTACGAATTTCGTTTTCTGCTAGGGGAATTCGTATAGCGGCCTGTAGTGACCTATTATTTATGGGGGGCAGTTGCCCAGTGCATCTCCCACCGTTACGCCTCTGTACCTGGCCACTACACGCGCGCAGCAGGTGCTGTGCTGCGATTGGTTGACAGCACTGGCCGCTTGCGCCCACTTACGTTACAAGGAATCGATCGCTCGTGCTCAAGATTACACACATACATTAACCTCGGTTAAAAAGGGGTTCAACTTAGAACACGGCCTCGCTGCGCTCGGCCTTAGTTATTCCACTACTGTAGGGACAGTGTGACTATGGGCCTTGCTTGTGCTCTTGGCAACAAACCAGTTAGTGATTTATGCGTAAGCTCGACTATTTCATTATTCCACAAATATCACAACTAGCCTAACATTTTAAAGGACTTATGCCAAAACTCGCCAGTAGTCAAACCTACAATCGTAACTTTTCACGTCGTAGCGATAGTGCAGGGTGCCTATCAACCAGTAGGAGCCCACTGTAGCGTGAATGTAGATCCACATGACACCGTATATCGTCAGGGTGCTTTTGTTTGCGTGAGCCATTTGGAAGGATATTGGATAGACAATGGCCCATGTGCAACTGATGGAGATCAGGGCATGAGTGTGAATGATGCCGGCATTGAGAATGCCCAAGCAATACCGGGTGGAACCTTATTCTTGACGGAAACTTCCAACTACTCCCATTTCACTGAGAAACAAAAACACCAAAAACTAAAACAGCCAAAAGATAGATAAATTTACACTCTAAACTAAATTTAATCATTTTGTTTCAATCCGACAATTTATCATGAGGCCATGCACTGAAATCGAAGATGACCAGAAATTAGCGATATCCCATGTTAAATTTTTGCTTTTGTGCCTCCCACTCTTTCCCTAATATCTTTTTCAGCTTGTGTTTGTTTCCAATGAAACTAAATGTTTTGAGTTACTTTTTTAATTTCCGAAACCATATTTTCGCTGATTTGACATTAGAATCGTCATCCTCGCCCCTCCCCCATTACCTAAACTACTGTACAAATGTAAAACTTTTGGACGGAGACCCAAATCTGCTGATGATGATGAATTTTGGGTCGACGTTGGATTTTGAGTCCTGTAAAAACTGTTCTGACTGTAAAAGCTTTAATCTTGGGAAATAGTTAAATTAGACTAATTTTGACATTGTCGTTCTCAAAACTTAATTTGAAATCAATTGGGGCATCAGCAGAATTTTTTTGGACGTCAGGGGGCGGAGCTACAGGTTATTATTGAGCCTGACAGGAAACTTACGAATGACATTCCAGAAATGACGAAAAGCTCCGTCCTAGACACCCAAAAAAATATAATGTGCTTGTGCCAAACGATTATATATATGTGTGTGGGCAATCTATAGAATATGCGAAAGTGCGTATAGGTGAAATTCCGAGAAGACTGTCGAGCGCAACCCTTTCTAATCGATCACTGACCATTTTAATCATCCGGGTAGATTTCAAGACACCTCGCACACATTTACATTTATTGCAAACATTGGATATACCTTGTTTGACAACTGAAGATTCAGTTTAAAATCTACAAAAAACATTCAGACAAAACTCTTTGCCTTCTTTGATTGGCTGCGGAAGGTCACCCGCCTCTCTAGCGCCACTCGCATTTTCCTTCGCAGCACGATCCAAAACTATCGTTGCAAAACCACTTGTGGTGTGCCGGAGTGCAAAAGCTGCAGATAATCCACCCCGACCAACACCTTCCCACCGTGACATCACCACACTCTGCCCCGTTAAGTGGCAGGCAATTGTGCCTTCGGGGCAGTCCCTCTTAAGTCGTTGTAGTGGTGGAGAACTAGAGATGTTAACGGTTCGAACCGGAGCGGTTCGGCTCGGTTTGGTTCGGTTTGGCGGGCAAACCGGTTTGAGTTTTATCGGTTGAGTTTCCAAACGGGAGCAAACCGGTTTGAAACCGATTGGAAATATACCGGGCACTAATGCCCTGAAATTAAATTTGGAGAATGAAAACTGGAAGTTTGTAGAACATTTTGCGAGAAATGATTGCTGATTCACTAGAACACATTAAGCATTCTAAGTTTTCCCTCTGAAAAATATAAATTCAAACCGGGTTTGGCAGTGTTTTCAACGAAAATTAAAACGTACCTGAAAATATGCAGGTATAAACCGGTTTAAACCGGTTTGGTTCGGTTTCGGTCAAAATTGAAAACGGTTTGAATCGGTTCGGTTTAAAAACCCAAACCGAACCGGTTTAAACCGGTTCGACTAAACCGTTAACATCTCTATGGAGAACTAGGCTTTCCCGCAGCTGAATGTAGCGTATATACGAAAAACACGTTTAATTATGCGCCAGTGTAAAATGAATTAACACGTGAAGATTAACACACCCAACGAGTAACCGGAGGGGGGGGGGAAACTTTCGGACAGCTGCCTCAACCTAATTTATTTAGAGGGGTTGTGGGGGCACTTCCGTTTTTTCCTAAATTCGTGGTTGCGGGGGGTTTACTTTTTTTAGTAGCAAAGTTTATCGTATCCTCCCGGCCTCACGGGACAGCTAAGCACCGTCCCGTGCCACACATACACGCGCGCAGATTAAAATTGGGGCACACACACACGCACACGCACGATCACACATGTTTAAAATGCCACACAGTGCACATACAAATGCACACGGATTTAAATTTAAATTCAAATACGGGCGGAATGCATGCCCTAGAGCTTAAAACTGTCTCTTGAGGCCGAGAAGATACGGTACCATATGTCATGACTGCCCCCTAAAATGGGACCTGGAGAACATGAGCAATTTCTCTTCTTCCCGCAATTCAGGTTCCCCCCGCAATTTAAATTTTTAATGAGAAGCCCCACCCCTTCCCCCGGGCCAGGGAATTATTGTGCTCATAGGCTAAATCCGATGGTTTTGAGATTCCATTGTAATATGTTCGTTACAATATCCATTCTGCACTAATATTTTCCGAGGAGCCAAAAAATCTGACTGTAGAGATGGAGAAGTGAGTACGAAAGCGTGTAGTTAGCTGGTGACCCAAATTAGCACAGCGTTTGAATTTCTGTTCGGAATGGATAAGTTTAAACATTGTCCCAATTCTTAACTAAATATAAATTTTCAATTGATAGGAGTTCGATTTGCTGGTCCGCAACTTGACGTCCCCCAGTTTCTCAACGATTCCAAATGCCGATAATATAGAAAACAGTTCAGTTTATGGTATACAATTCACACGGGAAGATTCCGTTTTACAGGCTTTTGTTGTTATCACAACTGTAAAAATTGTATATTTTCGTGGTGTATTCAATGGAACCAGTAACGCAAAAACGGAGACAAGATTTTAGCCTTTAAAGTATGCTATTGTAAAACTGGAGAAATAACACGTTACGCTTTACTAGACGTCCCAGTGGCAGGCTCCGTTGCAGCATCCATTGAAGCGTCCGTTACAGGCAGGACCGTGGTTTTCCGGGCGGCAAAAGTTGCAGCTGAGAAAGTCATCCCAGCACTTTCCCTTCCAGATATGACCGCACTCTCGTCTGGTATTAAGGCAGACGACCTTGCCGTCAACGCAGTCCCTCTTAACTCGTTGTAGTCGTGGGGAACTTGATGCGGAACTGGTGAATGTAACGCACACGAAAAAGCAAAGCAAAGTGTTACGCATCTTTTGCCATGACAACCGATAATTTATCTACGCCAGAAATATATGCATATTTAATTTGGCAGCATCTCAAAAAATGATAAGTTGTTTTTCTTAAGAGTTTTGCTTACCAATCTCATCAGACGCCTCGGTGGGAGACATTAGTATTGGGATGGTTGCAATGCAGCTGACCAGAAGGAGGAACATCGTCATTTTTATTTTTACTGTGAGCCCTGGAGGGTGGTTTGTGCAAAGGCGTGGCACTGCGTACCTGTATTTTATACTTTACACAAATGGCAAACTACAGTATGATCGTTTCTACATTGAATGTTTTTGCTTGTCCACAGGAAATGATGATTCTTCCTCCCCAACCATGTTTTCCGCTTAAATTTGAAACAAATAAAGAAATATGAAAATAAAGAGAATGAAAGCTTCATGCTTGAATGGACATTCACACAATAGATCGTTCCTGATTTTGACTGTTTTCCAGTATCGGTCAGGAAGTGACAATTCTTCTCATCATAAATAACCTGCGTGCGTTTGCAGTATTCCGGCCATGACCCAAGTTAGGTAGGCTGATTCACGGAGGCAAGACTCTGCCTTGTGTGTGGAGTGGTTATTGAATTATGTTCAAATGACTTTTAAACTTGCTTTTAAAGTGAGCTTTTGAATTGAAAGTACACCCTCCAAACGATAAGGTAAACTTTACGTAATGATGCGAAGGGGGAGCGAAGAGAAGAGCGAAAATAAAAAGAGAAAAAACGGAACTAAAAGTAGAGCCCTGCCGACGGTTTCAGCTCGGGGCGGCGAGCTATAAAAATAAATGCAAATGTATCCGAAGGTTCGCCTTCCCCGTGAGTCACGGAGATGCTGCCGCGTCTCCGTATAGGGAACGGGAGCACCCAGTTACACTCTTTCATGGAGTCGGAGGCATTTTAACGTTGAGCTATGGGATTAGTCGTGAAATAATCTCTCCCTATTTTCGTTGACATGAAATGTGTATTAATGAGTTAGCGCCGCGCTCCCAAACCTTGCAATTTGTCCATCGTCAAGACAAACAGCAAGGGGTCAACCACCGTTCGGCAAGCGAACAGAGAGGTTGGTAACCTCATATAATTCAGAAATCCAGAATCGTGGAACGAAAGCCACGATCATGAAGTACGTCATGTT
Organism: Hypsibius dujardini; assembly: GCA_001579985.1. Taxonomy (NCBI): domain Eukaryota; kingdom Metazoa; phylum Tardigrada; class Eutardigrada; order Parachela; family Hypsibiidae; genus Hypsibius; species Hypsibius dujardini. The sequence continues at coordinate 5,410 of LRSR01007420.1, forward strand.
CGGCAAGCTGAAGACAACAATGCAAACTGTCAACAGGGTTAACATGGCGTACTTGTTGGACCTTTCTCGTCGTTGCACCTTGAATAGTCACAGCTCTTTCGAACGATAAAGCAATCGAGGCACCGTTATCACTCTTCAAGGTCATGGGGGCACGGGTTGGTCGTGACACGAAACCACATTCTGAGGCTTCACACGAGCGGACCGCTCGAGGACTGCTCGGGACCGGAACATCTTGCTAACCATGACAATAGGAAACGAGAGTATGATGACCGAAAGAGGCAGGGCAAACAAAATCAATTCCGTAACCTTTGAAAATGTTCGCAGCTGAACGTGGTTAAAGGTACATCCCATGACTTGGACGTCGACTCGGTAGTAGAGCGTGTCCATCAGCTAGAAAGGGCCTTCAACAGCGTGGGTATACAGCTACAAGACGGTACATACTGTCAGGCTAAAGCGACGTGTATGAGCTGCTCTGAAAGACATCGGATAGACGATGGCCCAAGCTCTGTTAAGGGAGATGACGGCGTTTGAGTTTATGATTCCGGTGTCAAAAATGGTGATACTGTAGAGGTAGAATGAGCATGCTTTATTCCCCATATGCCATCCGAAAGGATAGAGACCAGATGCTACGGCTAACGGGTATTGAAAAAGTAGGGAACCCAAATTGGCTCCGAGAAGGTTTACGACGTAGATGTCAAACAGTACTGACCCTCCTCGGTGATGTCGAACGAACTGTATGATTACACCGATGTTTGCAATCGATCTAACGATGCAGATTGTGAGTAAAAATGTCGGTGTTAATGACCACAGTGGAACTAATGGACCGCTGCGAAGAGTTCCATTGTGAAAGATCACATTTGGTAAAGCTTTGGCGGAGCTGTTGAGATCCATGGGACAACCAGTGGTAGCTGGAGATTCAGTGGACATAACACGAAGCTCTACACATCAGCGCCCTCAACACGATATGATTGTCACACTAACTGACCTGCATTAAATCCAGTAAGCCCTTTATAACGAGAACATTTGCAGTAAATGTGGCAATCCATTCACAATCTATTATAAAGAGCACTCGAGTGTTATTAAACAAAATTTCGATCATTTGCGGAACACGCTTTCGGTAAGGAACATTTACACTGTTTCCCAGGAAGATATGAAAATAATCCCACAGACAGATAACGTGTCTTGATCACCATCAACTTTGACAGCTCGATCCGCGTTTTGACACGTTGGGCATGAACATTCTAACATTTCTAACTCCATCACGTGTTTATGCTAAGGATTGGTTTATTGAATATATACTGTTGTAACTGATGATATCGTAGGACTTTGCTGCACCATCTGGATTAGCAATGGAGAGCTTATTCAAGTGCAATCCAAATCATGTGATTAAGGGACTTGTTTCTCATGAGAAATCAAGAGCACGTTGTTAGTCAACCACGTTGATATAACAACCTTTTTCCGTATTTTTTTCTTTGTTGTTTCGATCGACATCCGTGATGGTGGTCAATCGACATCTGCAGCAGACACAGCCACAGACACAGCCACAGACACAGCCACAGACATAGACACAGACACAGCCACAGACATAGACACAGACACAGCCACAGACATAGACACAGACACAGCCACAGACACAGCCACAGACACAGACACAGCCACAGACATAGACACAGACGCAGACACAGACATAGACACAGACGCAGACACAGACGCAGACACGCTCGCAGCTTATGAAGATCTGGCCTGTTTGCTGTTCAGTTTGATGATGATTTCGCACCCCTTCTTCGCGCAGCATTGGAAATTCAATTTACCAAATACATTTTCACTCAAGTGATCAGCGTTAATAATGCAATCTGAAATAAATTGGATCGAAATTAAAATGGCGGACAATTCATGTATCGAAAGGTTCTCAGTCATGCGCAAGCTAAATCCATACACTAATGCATATTGAATATGTCCTTCCGAACGGCGTAATCAAGCGAATCTTCTTCCAACTCGTGATATAAGCTACTAGCACAGGATCGTCAGGTGAGCAACTCATTAATTCTTGCATTAATCTGTTCTTATCATCTTCTTCATTGTCTGTGTGAAGCTTTCGGAGCTTCCTAATCTGATTAAACTACTTTGCACTTTGGGGGCATGAGGCTAGTCCGGTTCGCAGTAAGATTAACTGGTTGCAAAGGACGTGCAGCGCACTGGGGTATTAAGATTAAAGTCCTCATAATTTCTTGTCATCTGGATAATTTAATTTCTTTCCGTGGTCGTTGCTGTTCATTCTATACATGGCCGGGGTAGGGGAGCTGGTGGTGCATTATAATACCGTAGATACGTTGGTTTCAATGCTTGAGGGATTATATACTGTTACGTACAATGGGCAGTATTTCATGACGGGATATTGCTAAAAAACATCAAGCGCACGTCGGGCAAAAATTCATAAGACAACCACTGACAAGGGGTCAATTACCTCTGTCAAATTCAGATCGCGCGAATAATTTCTTTCTCCTCGCTCGCACTCTGTTGAAATAATTTGATTGAAATCAGCAGAATATTTTTGGATGTATGGGGGCAGAGGCGTATCGATATGATTCTCCCCGATTTTTTTCCCATTGCCGTGGGTCAAATTTTCTAAAATCATAGTTGAAGAGGTTGTACTCAAGAAAAAAGTTAGGCCGCAATATGAATTTGACAAAGGTAACTGACCCCTTGTGAGTCGATTCTTATCAAGCAGTATAAGAAAACGATGCGGGTATGAGCGACCTTTCCATTCCCTTGTCATATGATGGTCCACCTCAACATGAAAATCTCAAGAGCGTTGTGATGGGCAGAGATTTATGAAGGATGGTCTCACAGTTCAGGCAAGATGGCGTTGTCGAAGCTCGCGTCCGTTGGGCAAGATCTCCTGCAGATCTGATGATCCGCCAGAAGTTCTTGACAAAATCCAAAGATCCATGAGAAAACTAGGACAACGACCTTGAAGGTCCCGGTCGTCTGAGGGATGAACATGAATCCCATCTGTAATACCAATTTTAACGAATGCTAGAAACAACTCATTTATTCAAGAATATTCCTTGACGACGTTACACGAGTTGACGATGAAATATAACGTCATGGTTAACTGTGGGTGTCGGTGCAAATTAGACATACATTAAGATGGGTCATTGCCCCAATCGTGGCGTGCGCAGTTTGTCCATGGTCAAGACAAACAAGATGGGGTCTACCACCGTCTGACCAAGAAAGAGTGAATTGGCCACTTCAAAGAATTCCGGAATCCAAAAACCGGGCAGGAATCCAGTGAGTAAGAAGTAGATCATATCTGGCATAGTAAAGATAACGATGCTAATCGTCAGTAATATCAACATGGCGTACTTGCCGGACCTTCGTCCTCGGAGTCCTGTCAAAACGTCGCGCCCATTTGACACCTCAACTGCCATTGCTGCTGCTGTAACCGTATCTGTTTCCTTCTTTGAATAGGAGGTGACGCTATTCGGTGGTATCTCCGCTTGAATTCTCGGTACCGCCGCATTTCGGGGCTTCACACGTGCGGACCGCTTCATGGCTTCCCGGGAGCGACGCAACTTGCTAACCACCACGACAAAGAAGGAGAGCAAAATGACAGCCAACGGTAAGATGTATACGATGATGTCATTTATGTTGGACCACGTGTTGAGCTGCACAGTATTAAAAAGACATGCCGTAACGGGCACACCCGTTCGGTAGTAGAGCGTATCAGCCAGCCAGAAAGATCCCTCCACCAGGTGAATGTACAGCCACATAATCAAACAAACAGTTAGGGTGAAGCGCTTGGTATGGGCTGCTCGGAAGGACATGGGACGGGTAATGGCCCAAGCTCGGTTCACGGCAATAACTGCGTGCGAGTTGATGATGCCAGCGTCGAACACGCTCAGACAGTAGAGGTAAAACGAACAGGCTTGGTTCCCCATGGTCCATCTGGAGTTGAAGAGGCTTGACTTGATAGCGAAGGGATATTGGAGAAGCAGGCATGCGAGATTTGTTCCCAGTAGATTGATCACGTAGATGTCAAACGGTACTCGGAGGTTTTTAAGGAACAACGACAAGGCGCTAAAGTTTGTGATGGATCCCAAAATGCAAAAGACAAGTGAAAATGTCGGAGAAAACGACCACAATGGAGCGAGTGTAACGTTGCGAGCTGTCTCATTGGTAAAAGACACATTCTGTAGGGTGTTAGCTGAGCCGTTGCCTTCCATGATTTGATTCGTTCTAGCAAGCGATAACTCTGCGATATGAATTGAAACATTGAAACATTGAGAGTGCAGATATGCCGTTGCCGCGTATTCACAGTACTGATCGATCAAGCTCATTGCATTATACCTCCGTAAGGGTGGGTCTAAATGCTTCACGGCTTGCGGGGCAACCCAATCGTGATTTATTATTACGCATCGCATGCGTGGTATTGTGTTGCTTGTCTGATTATAAATGAATTAAATTTCCCTCTTTGACGAGAAGTTACTTGTTCCAGAGGAACTCTATAACATTCGTTTTATCAAACAAAAAATCGGGCTTGCAAGGTAAAAAACCACATCAGTAGTACCATGTCTAATGCATTCTAGAAGCCAGTTAAGCATGTAAATTCCATGACTGTGCTTTACGCACGAATTGACGATCAAATGTAACACATCGAATAACTGACAGAACGAGCGCTTAACGTTAACTGAAAGAATCGATTAGATTAATATAACTTACTTACATGTTCAATATCTAAGATAAGAAATAATAAAAGGTGAATTATTACCGCAACCGCGTCACGCGAGTTTGTCCATGGTCAAGACAAACAAGATGGGATTAGTCACCTCTGAACTGCAACCGCAGCTGAGGTAACCGTTTCCGATCTCTTCATGGAAGTCCGACTAATCGGTGGTGGCTCCTAATCACCGGTGCGTGCAGTCGAATTCTGTGACTTCAAACATCCGGACCGTTTCATGGTTTGCCGGGAACGGTGCATCTTGCTCACCACTACGACAAAAAAGGACAACAAAGTGACAGCAAGGAATAAGATGTACACGATGATATTAGTTGCGCTGGACTACGTGTTGAGCTGCAATGTGCTATACAGGCACACCTTAATCGGTGCGTCCATTCGAAAGTAGAGCGTGTCAGCCAGTCAGAAAGACCAGATGCATGTATAGCAACATGACCATGCAAACGATTAGGGTGAAGCGCTTGGAATGGACTGCTCGAAGGGACATGGGACGGATGGTGATCCAAGCTTGGTTCACGGCGATAACCGCGTGTGAGTTGATAATACCAGCGTCAAATACGCTCAGGCAGTAAAGGTAAAAGGAACAAGCATGGTTCCCCATGCTTGCATCCGGAACTAAAACGGCTTGACCTGAAAATATCAGGCTAGTTGTGGTACTTGCGGAATAATGGAATAAACTCCATAGGCTACATGGTTAAGGCTCACAGGCCCAACTATCCTCCTGCTACAGCAGTGGAATAATGCAATAATTGCCATAGGATACATGATTAAAGTCCACAGGCACAACCAGCCTCTTGCTACAATAGTGGAATAATGGAATAAACCCAATAGGCGAGACTTGGCGAGCGATGAGACAAGGCTTATATAAAAGCCCTGCGGCTAGTTCTGCTACAAAGCAATTGGCGTATACCGACACATGACTAGGTTAAGCCCCACTGTCTTGGCTTAGAGAATTGGAGTTACGGAGTTATCCTATAAGAAACTGTATGTAGGTACTGTCAGGTCAGGGGGTATAGGGGTTACTGTAGGAATTCGAGTTGTGGAGTTACCCTACAGCAAAGTTGATCCATGCATTGTTAGGTCCGGAGGTACTGGGGTCGTTGGAGTCAATGTTCTCACCAAATAATATGCATCTGTTCAACTCTAAACTCTGTTAGAAAGTCATATCATCAAAGTATAACCCCTAAAGCCGAGATTTGGCGACTTTGGCTACAAGCATAAGAAACTCATTTAGTGGTCAGTTATGAAGCATGTACCTGTGTACTTGTGTACCTAGGTACAATCATGACTAGCTACAGTAGTACCAGCTTCAACACGGTGTACCTATTAGAGAGGCTGTACCTATGTACTTATGTACCTATATACCTAGGTACATATGTCTTAGGTACTAACATGCTATGACATCAGCTCCTTTCTGCAATGTACCTATCCGACTGGCTGTACCTATGTACCTATGTACTTATGTACCTAAGTACATATGTCTTAGATACTAACATGCTATGACGTCAGCTGTTATTCTGCAATGTACCTGTGTACTTATGCACTTAGGTACTGATGTCTTAGGTACTAATCTACTGAAATGCCAGATGCTATTTTGCAATGTACCTATCCGAATGGCTGTACCTATGTACTTATGTACCTAGGTACAAGCTTCAACACGATGTACCTATCCGACAGGCTGTACCTATGTACTTATGTACCTAGGTACTGGCATACGTATGTGCTACTGTACTCTGATGCCACTTTCTATAGAAAAATAAACTTCTCTGAATAGCTGTACTCATATTTTATGTACCTAGATACTCGCAGATACTCGGGAAAATGGTTCACGTTATCTGCTTTGGCCTGTCCCAAACTTTGAAATTCCGCCAAAAATGTTTTTGGAACTACAATGGAAAACTGAGTTTTTGTACTTATGACACTGCAATCTCACAGTTATAACGACTGGATTGACTCCACATACGTCACATGCATTTTGTAATTCGTGAGCGGGCGCACGCACATGGACATGCAGTGACACACGACCGAAGTGAAAAACACAGTTATGATAGTGAGGCTACAGATAGTGAAACTACTATTGAAAATAGACCCCAAAATTGTTTTTGGGGTTGTCGTTTGAAAACTGAAACAGACGCCCAGCAGTCAGTCTAATTGGTTAGCACAAGGACTATTTAAAATATTCTGATTGTAAAAAATTATTAAAAGAACTAAATCGATGAAAATAGAATCTGCAAAGGGTACTACACTTTGCAATCATTTTTCTTATCCATGGGAAAAAAATATTCGAGATGGTGGAGCCAAATTCTAGCAATTGTAAAATGGGTCGCCATTTTAGCTTGATTTTGTTTGCTTTAAACAACTGAAAACATTTAGACCACACGATCTTTCTCTCAAAAGCTGGTTTTCCTTTTTTGAGCAACTGAAGCATAGGTAATACATATTGCATGTATATATAAATTTGCCGTAATGGTTTTGCGATACTGAAATTTTTTTTTCGTTTAGAAGTGAGACTCTCACAAAAAAACGCAGCGCCTTACAAGCGGAAGATTGATTGCGAAATTGAAGAACAAAAATACTGATTTCAGTTAGTCAAAAAAATAAGTAAAAGATCAAATGTCTGGAACGTCGTTATAAGCTAACGGTCTTCCAAAAATCGTTGCCGCCATAAACAAGTCTAACTAATTTAAATATTCATTTTTACCACTGAATGGGTATTTGTCATGTTTTTAGTAAATAATTATTCAACCAAATCGACCAACACGCGCGCTGATTTACTTTTACATTTTTGCAAAAATAAAGTCCGCACCTGTAACTGCCTTTTTTTCGTAACAACCGGTGCCCCGGTACGAGTAATATTTAGTACAGTCAATTTGCAATGGTTGGGCAGGTCCAGCTGAAGTTACACCATTGGTCAGTCATGGTTTGAGGCCCAAAATAGGCATGTGCGCGTTAGGCCCACATGCTAACTGGCCAGTTCAGGTTTTGCTGGAACTTGTGCATCCATGACGTAGGACGATTCCTTCCATAAAAGTGACATTCCTCCCATAAAAATTATTATTTTTGAAAACAATTTTGTTGTAATTTTATTTTAATCTTCTACTCAGTTTCGCGTGTAATCTTGTAGCTGATATGTTTGATTATAGTTTGCTATGCTTTGAAAAATATTTAGGCCATATTTGCTCACAGAGAAGTGTTCAAAGTTGCCAAAAATGTGTTGATTCCACAGATCTAAGTGCACAGCCGACGAAACAAATATTTTCCTTTTTATCTAATACTACGTTGAACATAAATGTCTTATTAGTGCACTATCCCAAACAAACCTTAACTTAAGAATAAAGTTTAGCTTTTGCGTTGTCTAGTTCAAAAACTCCTCCGTGCGCAAAAGTGGATAAAAGGTTTTTAATAAAAATTAAGTCAATAGTCTAACGTATCAGCTTCAAATCTGCAACCAGAGTTGAGGTATTAATATTAAAATAGAATTACGACGGTAATGACTATTTGATGTAGGAAAAAGTCCAAGGTGATCCAGAATAAATCAGTTAGCGCGCGCGTTTCACTCGCCAAAGCCAATTTTGAGCAATAAAACAGGGCTAATTAATGGTGTTGCTCCGCGTTTCATAACGAAGTACTTAATTTCAAATTGCGATCACTGGATTCTACTGTGCTTGCCCGGTACCTAGTCAAGTATTTTTCTGAGTACACAAGTACACCGTACCGGCTTTGAGAAAATATGGTAATGGCAAAACCACAGGCTGCCGATTTATCTCCAGCGCAGGCGTGCTTTAACCAAATCTTTCAAATTGTCAACTAGAATGGAGATACTACTTCACTCAATTTTTCGGCGTTTACAATTCACTCCATATTTCAATCCAAATTCAAATTCAAAATTTTTGGTTAAAACACTATTCACTGGATATAAAAGGAGCTGCTGGTTTGCCATAATAAAAAACTACCGCACCTCTTAAATAGTGGAGTCATAATGAATTCCAACTGTGTCCTAACCTTTATTTGTAGCTTTTTAAGTTTTCCCTTAAACTAACTATTACAAGTTAATTGGGGAAGCTGCTCCAGACATAATCGACGCCGTGAAATAAATAAAACGTTACCAGTTTCATTTCTCCGATTAGAAGGATGACCGGGCCAAAATTATTATAAATGCGTTTCCTTATTTCAAAGAAATCTTTGAGAAACTTAGTACCTTAAACATATGCATCTATGTACATAAGTAAATAGGTACAGCCATTTGGATAGCTACATTGTAGAATAGCAGTTGGCGTCATAATAATCTGTAATTTAGTATCTAGGACATCAGTACATAGGTATAGCTATTCTGAAAGGTACATTGCAGAATAGCAGCTGGGTTATAGCATGTCAGTACCTAAAACATATGTACGTAGGTACATAGATACATAGGTACATAGGTACATAAGTACATAGGTACAGCCAGTCGGATAGGTACATTGCAGAATAGCAGCTGGCGTTACAGCATGTTAGTACCTAAGACATATGTACCTAAGTACATAGGTACATAGGTACATAGGTACAGCCAGTCGCATAGGTACGTTGCAGAATAGCAGCTGGTGTCATAGCATGTTAGTATCTAAGACATATGTACCTAGGTACATAGGTACATTGCAGAATAGCAGCTGGTGTCGTAGCATGTTAGTATCTAAGACATATGTACCTAGGTACATAGGTACATTGCAGAATAGCAGCTGGTGTCGTAGCATGTTAGTACCTAAGACATATGTATCTAGGTACATAGGTACATAGGTACATAGGTAGAGCCAGTCGGATAGGTACCAGTGTATAAAATAGTCATGTACCGTTGTACTTAAGTCTTTGTACCTAGGTACATAAGTACACAGGTACATAAGTACAAAGGAGCTCGCGCGGCTTTTTTTAAGCTTGCTGGAAAAGTGGCCAGTAGTCCTAAAGCCAGTCCCTACCCCGGTGTTGAACTTCCAATTTCGCTCCCACAATATTCTCATTTCTTTTATTGATGAATATGCATGTCATGTAGGGATTTCAAAACCGTATTCAAGGTCGCAAAAGTTCTCTAGATTCAATAATTGTTTAGTATGGGCTATAGAAAGTGGCACTCCTGCATTTGGTTGTGTGCGAGCACTTGCTGTGGCATAAGCTGCTTACCGATAGGAGAACTTTCCATATCGCAATTACGTTTGGAGAACGATGAAAAACACAAACAGCCCCACAAGCTTACTCAGGCAGTCACGTATAAACGGCGAAGTTCTTGCTAGTATTCAAATATAATTTAAAGTGATTCTAAAAATCGTTCGTCTCAGCCCAGTTTAGAAATGGCTCTGGAAAAGTTCAGATCAGTAGCTCAGTCCTCACCACATACGAATTTGAACGACATCTACTTTTAATTGCTTTAACCCTCATCATCTTCCTCACAATGTTGATCTCGGTCTTGGCTTGGTCTCGGTTCCGACCTGGAACTCTGTAATGTTCTCGAAATTAGTATCGGTCTCGATCTCGGCTTCGGTCTCGTACTCTTTAACCTTCTCGAATTCCGTATTGGTCTCGACCATCCGTCATCCGTTTGTCCGTCCGTTGACAAGGAACAGCGAAAACAAAGATTGGTGTGTGTTGGTGTTCAGCCTGTCAGTGGGAAAGCTTATAGTGGATTGTCAATGTTGGTGGCGCTGACCGTCAGCGTTGCCATCTGCTGGACACCAAACGCAGTCCATACGACCATGAGTGAGGTGGATGCGTCTCAGCTTCTTCGGGAAGGATTTTGGAAGGCGAAAGTGGTACTTTTCTTCACTGTTCAGATTGTCGTAGACACAATTCTGTTCCCTCTAGCGTTACGTGATCTCCGAGAGGTCATTATTGACCTTGTGTGCAGAAATCGCGAGATCTCAGGAAGAGGCGATTGACAATAATTCGGTCGCAGACGTGAAACCCAAGCCTGGGCGGTCATCATATTGAAAAATGTTGTTTCGATTTCTTTCGGTGAGACAGTGGACTTTTTGGACGGCGCTCTTTCGCTGTCCTTGTATAATGGGAAATATTTAGCCCTTAAATCTGGTTGCCACTATTGCAGACGGTCTGACCTGGCTCACCGGGCCAAGCCTTTAATATAACATATCTCGTCTTAATCTTATCTCCTGTTTTGTTGAAACTGTACACATACGTGATTTACTTTAGGGTCTGTTCGGAGCCAGCCCATAACTCTTAAGTCTTATCCTTAACTTTAAGCTAAGTTAGCGTCAACGTATGGCGTTTGATTTGTGTGTTCGGCGGCCAACCATACCAAAACATTAAATTATCAGCTGATCTTAAAAATCCTAAAATACAGCAAATCAATTATAAAAATATAACGAATACTAAAATATAGTCAATTTAAAGAAAAAACTGATGAAGGATCTGGCCTGGATAGTGCGCAAACTGGCAGTACGAACAACAATAATAAAGCGAAAAATCGAGCCATTGATTGATTGATAGTGTATTCGGCTAATTCAAGCGAGAAACCAACGCTCGATTGATTGATTGCGTATACAACTAATTCATGTGAGAAACCAACGCTCGATCGATTAATCGAAGTACGATAGATGAAACTCCAAATTAGCTTCTGAATGTCTCGAAATCAACAGTATTCCCTTGCCTCGAATAGTTATTCTGAATCCAGATATAAAATCACTTCAAGCATACAATGATTTTCGACAAGAAACACGATAGCACAGCCAGTTTAAAATTCCGCCATGTGGCGGAGCGGACGCCCGCTACCGTCAGCGGAGCGGCTATCCAACGTTAAAAAAGTGCCCCCCAGAAAATAGACCGCTCAACGAGAATCAGAACGTTCCACCCATCCCCCAATAGGAGCAGAAAATCAAAAAATGAATTTCCTTCCCAAATATGTATCGCCGTAAAGTTAATTGGCACCGGGGATGTATGTAAACGATTTCAAAGAGGCCTTCCTTAAACTTGATTTTTAAGGATCAGATTTATCGTAAACCATACCTTAAATCGATACCCCGCCCCTTTTCGTGACGTCACATGGACTTAAGGATAAGAATTAAGACGCCTTCGCTGGAAATAAATCGGCAACCTCTAGTTTTTTGCCATTACCATATTTCCTCAAAGCCGGTCTGGTGTACTTATGTACTGAGGAACATACTTGATTACGTACCGGGCAAGTACAGTAGAATCCAGTACTGGCAATTCGAAATTAAGTACTTCGTTATGGAACGTGGAGCAACACCAGTATTACCCATGCGTCAGTTGTTCAAAAAAGTAAAACCAGCTTTTGAAAGAAAGATCATGTGAATTAAATGTTTTCAGTTGTTTGGGTCAAGAAAATCAAGTCAAAATTGCAACACATTTCACAATTGCTAAAGTTTGGCTGCACCCTTTCGAATATTCTGTTTTTCTTTTCCCTGGTTAAGAAAACTTATTGCAAAGTGGAATGCGCTCTGCAAGTTCTATATTCACTGATTAAGCTGCTTAGATAATTTTTCACAATCAGACTACTTTAAATAGTCCTTGTGCTAACCGATTAAACCGACTGCTGGGCGTCTGTTTCAGTTCTCAGACGACTACCCCAAAAACGATTTTGAGGCCTTTTTTTAATAATATTACTGTAGCCTCACTACTATAACTTGGTTTTAACTTCAGTCGTGTGTCACTGCATGTCCATGTGCGTGCGCGCCCTCACTTATCACAAAAATGCATGCGACGTATGCGGAGTTAAACCAGTCGTTATAATCATGAGAATGCATTATCGTATTTATGGTAATTACGAGAATTTAGTTTGCCATTGTGATCCAAAAAAACATTTTTGGCGGAATTTTAAAGTTTGGAACAGGCACCTCATCCGAACGTAGCAGGTATCGTGAACCATTGTACCCAAGTATGCGAGTACCTAGGTACATAAGAATATGAGTACAGTCATTGAGACAGGTTTATCATCCTATAGCAGGTGGTATCAAAATACAGTAGCACCTACGTATGCCAGTACTTAGGTACAAAAATACATAGACAAAGATATTTGGATGAGTACACTGTAGGAGAGCAGTTGGTGTCATAGTACCTTAGTACCTAAATATGCCAGTACAGAGGCATATGAGTATGTAGGTAAAACCATTCAAATAGATATATTGCAGAATAGCAGCTGCTGTCATAGCACCTAAGTACCTAAGACATCAGTACCTAGGTACATAAGTACAAAGGTACAGCCTGTCCGATAGGTACACTGCAGAATAGCAGCTGGTGTCATGGCATCTTAGTGCCTAAGACATTAGTACCTAAAACAAATGTACTTATGTACATAAATACATAGGTACAGCCATTCGGATAGGTACACCGTCCAGTAGCAGTTGGTACCACGATACCGTTGTACCTAGGCTTGTCTGTACCTAGGTACGTAAGCACATAAGCACATGTAGCAAAATTGACCACTGAATGCTGCCTTAAAGCTTGTATCCAAACTGGCCAGATCTCGATGGATGAGCGATGACGAGCTTATTCAAGTGCAACCCAAATCATGTGGATAAAGGACTTGTTTCTCATGGGAAATCAGGGGCACGTTGTTATTCAACCACGTCGACGTAACAACCTCTTTCCGTATTTGTTTCTTTTTTGTTTCGATTGACATCCGTAATGGCGGTCAATCGACATCTGCAGCAGATACAGGCACAGATACAGATACAGATACAGACACAGACACAGACACGCTCGAAGCTTATGAACAGCTGGCCAGATCGCTGTTCAGTTTGATAATGATTTCGCATCCCTCCTTCGCGCAGCACTGGAGATTCCATTTACCGAATACATTTTTGTTCGAGCGTTAATAATGCAATCCTGAATAAATTGGATCGAAATAAAAAAGCGGACAATTCATCTATCGATAGGTCCTCAGTCATGCGCAAACTAAATGCATAGGCTCGTGTATCTCGAAAATCTTTCTTCAGGACGGGAGCGGCGTAATTAAACGAATTTTCTTCCAGCCCGTGATGTAAACTACTAGCACAGGGTCGTCAGGTGAACAACTCATTAATTCTTGCAAATATCTGCTCGCACTATCTTCTTCATTGTCGGTGTGAAACCTTTGAGACTTCATAAACTGATTAAAGCACTCTGCACATTGGACGTAAGGGGTTAGTGACGTTCGCGGTAAGATTAACTGATGTAAAACAAGTGCAGCGCATTGGAATATTAAGATAATATTAAGATTATACCGTATCGTCGCGATCTCAAGGGACAGCTAAGCGTCGCCTCAGTGCAGCACATACACAGACACCGGTCTAGATATACGGCGCAAGGCGGGCGGAATGCACGCCTATGGCAGTCTACTGTCCCTTGAGATCGCGACGATACGGTAATCCTCATAATTGATTGTCATCCGGATAGCTGAATTCCTTTCCGTTGCCGATGCCGTACATCCTATGCATGCGCCAGAGAAAGAGAGCTACTGGTGCACTTTAATACCGCAATATTTTGGATAAAGTGCCCGTGTGACTATACCATTACATACAATGGGCAGTATTTCATAACGTGATGTTGTTAACAGACACATCAAGCGCACGTCCGGCAATAAATTCAGAAGATAATCACTGAGTCGGGTCCCATTGAGTAGTATAAGAAAACGATGCAGGTATGGGCGACCTTTCCCTTTCCCTTGAACGGTTCACCCCAACATGAAAATCTAAAAACCGTTGTGATGGGCAGAGGTCTATGAAGGTTCTTCTCACAGCACAGGCGAGATGGTGTTGAAGTTCGCGTCCGCTGGGCATGATTTCCTGCAGATCTGATGATCCGCCAGAAGTCCTCGGCAATACCCAGAGATCCACTAGAAACTAGGACAAAGTCTAGGACTATGAAGGACCATGAAGGTCCCGGTCAGCTGGACGGATGAACATAAATCACATCTGTAATACCATTTTAAACGAATGAATGCTAGAGACAGCTCATATATTTACGTATATTCCTTAAGGATAAGACACGAGTTGACGCCGAAATGTGACATCGCGGTTAACTGCGGATGTCGGTGCAGATTAGACGTACAAAGGCAGGTTATTGCCTAAATTGCGATACTCTCAGTTTGTCCATGGTCAAGACAAACAAGATGGGGTCAACCACCGTCTGGCAAACAAAAAGTGAGTTGGTCACTTCGAAGAATTCCGGGATCCAAAAATCGGGCAAGAATCCAACGAGTAAAAAGTAGATCATATCTGGCATAGTAAAGACAACGATGCTAATAGTCAACAACGTCAACATGGCGTACTTGCCGGACCTTCGTCCTCGAATTCCTGTCAAAACTTCGCGCCCATTTGACGCCTCAACTGCTATAGCTGCCGCTGCAACCGTATTTGTTTCCTTCTTTGAAATGAAAGTGAAGGTTTTCGGTGGTATCTGCGCTTGAATGTTTGGTACTCCCGCATTTTGGGGTTTCACACGTGCGGACCGCTTCATGGCTTCCCGGGAGCGAAGCAACTTGCTAACCATCACGACAAAGAAGGACAGCAAAGTGACAGCCAACGGTGAGATGTACACGATGATGTCATTTACGTTGGACCACGTGTTGAGCTGCACTGTGTTAAAAAGGCATGCTGTAACGGGCACACCCGTTCGGTAGTAAAGCGTGTCCGCCAGCCAGAAAGACCCCACCACCAGGTGAATGTACAGCCACATGATCAGGCAAACAGTTAGGGTGAAGCGCTTGGTATGAGCTGCTCGAAAGGACATGGGACGGATGATGGCCCAAGCTCGGTTTACGGCAATAACTGCGTGCGAGTTGATAATGCCAGCGTCGATCACGCACTGACAATAGAGGTAAAACGAACAGGCTTGGTTCCCCATGGTCCATCTGGAGTTGAAGAGGCTTGACTTGATAGCGAAGGGATATTGGAGAAGCACGCATGTGAGATTTGTTCCCAGTAGATTGATCACGTAGATGTCAAAGGGTGCTCGGAAGTTTTTAAAAAACAACAACAAGGCGTTAAAGTTTGTGATGGATCCCAAAATGCAAAAGACGAGTAAAAATGTTGGGGTAAACGACCACAACGGAGCGAGTGTAACATTGCGAGCTGTCTCATTGGTAAAGGTCATATTTTGTAGGGTGTTAGCTGAGCCGTTGCCTTCCATGATTTGATTCGTTCTAGCAAGCGATAACTCTGCGATATGAATTGAAACATTGAAACATTGAGAGTGCAGATATGCCGTTGCCGCGTATTCACAGTACTGATCGATCAAGCTCATTGCATTATACCTCCGTAAGGGTGGGTCTAAATGCTTCACGGCTTGCGGGGCAACCCAATCGTGATTTATTATTACGCATCGCATGCATGGTATTTTGTTGCATGTCTGAATAAAATATAATCGAATTTCCCTCTTTGACGAGAAGTTACTTGTTCCAGAGGAAGTCTATAACATTCGTTTTATCAAACAAAAAATCCGGTTTGCAAGGTCAAAAACCACATCAGTAGTACCATGTCTAATGCATTCTAGAAGCCAGTTAAGCATGTAAATTCCATGACTGTGCTTTACGCACGAATTGACGATCAAATGTAACACATCGAATAACTGACAGAACGAGCGCTTAACGTTAACTGAAAGAATCGATTTAGATTAGAGATAGTTAAGGTGAAATATTACCGCAACCGCGTCACGCGAGTTTGTCCATGGTCAAGACAAACAAGATGGGATCAGTCACCGCCTGAACTGCAACCGCAGCTGAGGTAACCGTTTCCGATCTCTTCATGGAAGTCCGACTAATCGGTGCTGGCTGCTCATCACCGGTGCGTGCAGTTGAATTCTGAGACTTCAAACATCCGGACCGTTTCATGGTTTGCCGGGAACGGTGCATCTTGCTAACCACTACGACAAAAAAGGACAACAAAGTGACAGCAAGGGATAGGATGTACACGATGATATCAGTTGCGCTGGACCACACGTTGAGCTGCACTGTGTTTAACAGGCACACCTTAATCGGTGCGTCCATTCGAAAGTAGAGCGTGTCTGCCAGCCAGAAAGATCCCGCCACCAGGTGCTTGTATAGCAACATGACCATGCAAACGATTAGAGTGAAGCGCTTGGAATGGACTGCTCGAAGGGACATGGGACGGATGATGACCCAAGCTCGGTTCACGGCGATGACCGCGTGTGAGTTGATAATACCAGCGTCAAACACGCTCAGGTAGTAAAGGTAAAAGGAAAAAGCATGGTTCCCCATGCTTGCATCCGGAACTAAAACAGCTTGACCTGACAGCCAAGGGATATTGAAGAAGTAGACTTGTGAGATTTGTTCCCAGAAGGTTAATCACGTAGATGTCCAAGGGCGTCTCTGCTCGGAGGTGTTTAAGAAACAGCAATAATGCGCTAAAGTTTGTAAAGGATCCAACGATCCAAATGACGAATAAGAATACCGGTGTTAAGGACCATACCGGAGCGAGCGGAGCGTTGCGAAATGTTTCACTGATAGAGGTTACATTTGGTAGAGTATCAACGGAGCCATTGCTGTCCATGATTTGCCCGTCGTTGAAAGAGAATTAATGCGGCAACGTAAACTGATATTGTCATTGAAGATCTGCCGATGCGGCACACCTGTATAGGTCACCCTATCTGATTGAATTGTATTCCGCAAAGGGTTTACTGTGATGGCTTTGCGGTTCACGGGACCTTCGGTTCGTGGTGTATTATTACGCTTCGAACGCACATTGTTTTGTATTTCAAGTCTAATTTTGTAATGAAATCAAGATCCTCTCGGATGAAGAGATCTGACAGACTCGGATGTGATTTGCTCTCGCTATTCCCGGGCGGATCGACTGTGGGGCTGACCAGACTGTCCGTCCGTCCCCCCCCCCGGGGGGGGGGCGATAAGCCGGTTGTTCCTCTGTTTATCATTCTTTTCTAGAGCTTGAAGTCATACTATGTAGGACTCCGCCCCTTTGTCTTTTTTCACATTACGCCTGAAGCGGTGTTTCTGTTTAGTCATACTTTTTTACGGCGCTTTGCCATGTGTGCTCTGTGCGAACTGTTCGCTTGAATCAATCGGCTGTTTTTATCGGGATTTTTCGTTATTAAATTTATGTGTGTGTGTGTATATGTTTGGGTTTCCGCATCTGTTCGGTGATCTGTTCGCTTGAATTAGTCGGCTCTTTTCATCGGTATTTTTCCTCGTTAAATATGTGTTTGGGTTTCCGCATTGTTTCCTTCGTCTGATTGAGTTCGCTCATATGTTTCATCTGTCTCGAAGGTGGCCAGGATTTCCAATTTTCGACTCCACCTTTTGCCCATCTATCCCACCGCATCTTTTCGGCATCTGGAATTCTTTCGGAAAACTCGTTGTCACTGCGGGGGTCATTCCCTGCGCGGACTGTTTTTGACTTCGGAGCTACCAGATCGTCCATCACTTTTCCTGCCCGAGGTATCCATCGAATCACCTCGCACATCACACTTCGCTGGAAAGGTTTAATTGGGGTGCCCTTGGGGCGCCTCCGGATTCCTGACTACTAGCGAGTTTTGGCACAAGCCTTTTAAAATATCAGGCTAGTTGTGATACTTGCGGAATAATGGAATAAACTCCATAGGCTACATGGTTAAGGCTCACAGGCACAACTACCCTCCTGCTACAGCAGTGGATTAATGGAATAATTGCCATAGGATACATGATTAAAGTCCACAGGCACAACCAGCCTCTTGCTACAATAGTGGAATAATGGAATAAACCCAATAGGCGAGACTTGGCGAGCGATGAGACAAGGCTTATATAAAAGCCCTGCGGCTAGTTCTGCTACAAAGCAATTGGCGTATACCGACACATGACTAGGTTAAGCCCCACTGTCTTGGCTTAGAGAATTGGAGTTATGGAGTTATCCTATAAGAAACTGTATGTAGGTACTGTCAGGTCAGGGGGTATAGGGGTTACTGTAGGAATTAGAGTTGTGGAGTTACCCTACAGCAAAGTTGATCCATGCATTGTTAGGTCCGGAGGTACTGGGGTCGTTGGAGTCATGGAGTTATCATTAACAACAGTGTCTGTCCTGTTAGGTCAGGAGGTAATGGGACGGCTATACGGGTTGGAGTTAGGGAGTTCCTTTGCAAATTGTATCACTGCATTGTCAGGTCAACGGGTAACAGATCCACTAAAGTAGTTGGAGTTCCAGAATTTTTTTTAGTCATAGAACGTCTGTTCTAATAATTCAGTGGTATCTCCGGCGTAATGGGATTGCAGTGATGAAGATTATGTAGAATTACGGTGTGTTAGAACTTCCAGTCAGGACGTACTTGAGACTCGAGTTAACGTGTGGATTTGCTGCTCAATTAAGCAGGGTAAAGATGTATTTTATTTTCTGCAGCATTCGGTGTCGAGAGGTCATGTGACCTGCCAACCTGTCAACGCGTACTGTGACATGGGTGCGAAAATATATTTCTTGGGCACCTATTTTCCCGGCAAATCTGTCAGATATTTTATATGTATGCCTGTTTTGATTGCTGCCACTGTTAAATACAGTACCCACCCATCCGTGCCTGCAACTCAAACTAGATTCAAAATTACACAAGTCATTTTTTTCAGCTTTCGTAACAAGTGATTTTCTCACCGAAAAAATATGCATCTGTTCAACTCTACACTGTAAACTCTGTTAGAAAATCATATCATCAAAGTATAACCCCTAAAGGCAGTCCCTACCCCCGGTGTTGAACTTCCAATTTCGCTCCCACAATATTCTCATTTCTTTTATTGATGAATGTGCATGTCATGTAGGGATTTCAAAACCGTATTCGAGGCCGCAAAAGTTCTCTAGATTCAATAATTGTTTAGTATGGGCTATAGAAAATGGCACTCCTACATTTGGTTGTATGCGAGCACTTGCTGTGGCATAAGCTGCTTACCGATAGAAGAACTTTCTATATCGCAATTACGTTCGGAGAACGATGGAAAACACAAACAGCCCCACAAGCTTACTCAGGCAGTCACGTATAAACGGCGAAGTTCTTGCTAGGATTCAAATATAATTTAAAGTGATTCTAAAAATCGTTCGTCTCAGCCCAGTTTAGAAATGGCTCTGGAAAAGTTCAGATCAGTAGCTCAGTCCTCACCACATACGAATTTGAATGACATCTACGTTTAGTTACTTTAACCCTCGACATCTTCCTCACAATGTTGATTTCGGTCTTGGCTTGGTCTCGGTTCCGACCTCGAACTCTGTAATGTTCTCGAAATTAGTATCGGTCTCGATCTCGGCTTCGGTCTCGTACTCTTTAACGTTCTCGAATTCCGTATTGGTCTCGACCATCCGTCATCCGTTTGTCCGTCCGTGACAAGGAACAGCGAAAACAAAGAATGTGGTGACAATTAAAAGCGACAGAAATGTTGGATCAATGTTCGCTCGTCTATACTATTCATTTTGAAAATAACTCTATTTATAATGAGACAAGAATCATTTTTGTATGTATGGTACAGAAAATCCGGCGACGCAAACGTGCGAGGCGATGGTTAAGATCCACCAATATTCTAGGATGATTGATCAAGTATACGTTTACTTGGGTATATACACCTATTAAGAGGTAGGAAACATCCTCTTAGTAATTACGGTACAGGGAAGCATGGCGCAGCAAGCGTGTGAGGTGATTGCTAAGAACGACCGAGACCAGACACGGCTTGGGTGTAAGACCAGAACACGTCAGTTCAGATGAAAAGGTCAGTTCGTTGCAGGGATTTGAGGCTGCTCTCCAGGGATTTGAAGCTGTCTCCTTTTCCTAGAGTGGGGACCTACTCGTTATTAGGCTTTATGACTGCTTGCATGACGGTTCGCACCCGCCTGAAAAGGCGGATCACCGCTTGTCTGTAGAGCGGCCAAAACAGCAGGTAGATCATCGGGGAAATACAGTGTTGCACCATGGTAATAAAGACACCAATCAATTTCGCCCAATCAGACGCGCCTTCTACAGCCCCCATCAGGTAGTTGGGTACGTTGGAAATGAGCGTTTAAAAAACGATGGTCATACTGCATGTGAAAGAACTCCAATAAATGAGCAAGACTTCTCGCGGAGGGGCGTGGCCTACCGGCAGCACTTCCAATTGATGGCGACGGTGGTAGCCTTGTAATTTCAACCCGACAGCCACTATCATAATTCGCAGCTGGCTCAGGAACAACAGCAGAAAAAGTACCGGACCCTTTACCACCAGCCAAATTAAGAATGCTATGCCCCCTATCGAATCATCTATGCGGAGTCCTGCACATAGCTCAAAGTGCTTATTGTTCCGAAAGACTGTCATACTAGGAACATTCAAAATCAGTGTCGCGCCGAAGGTTGTCAGTATGCCGGCAACCAAGGCTTTACGGTGGGTGATGGACGCCCGGTACTTGATAGCAAACTCAACCGACAACCAACGGTCCACACTGATGGCAAAACTGGCAAAAATAACGGCACTGATGAACCATGGCAGTACGCCAATGCCGATGAAGAGGTTGAGGTAAGCATTGACGGGTGTGTAGGGCAGGTGGCCCAACGGTCCGTGTATGACGATGGTCAACCCGGCCAAGAAGGAGGCTACGGTTAGGCACACATGCAGCAGGATGTAGGGCTCTTTGTTGCGCCACAGGGCAAAGATGATGAGGTTGAACAGCTGTGTGGTGGTGATGGTTGTGCCGAATGTGCGGGCCATCCAATCTTGTGGAGTCTCGGACCGGCAGCGAAATGGTCCAGTCCAGTTTGTGAATGTGTCATTCCGTGACCAGAAGTCGACAGTGATGTTCGACATTGTACGATTGACCTTTCTAATAGAAAACAATGTAATTTCCAAAATCAGCTAGTCTGGAAATGTACGCCAACGCAATAATGCTTCTTAGTGATAATTCTACTATGATGAAATTAAAATCTGTTTGTGAAGACTTATATAGTCTCAAGGTATCATTCTTAATGGATTGACGGCCGTTCCCATATCCGGATTCGATGCAGTTATTATAGAATTATAGCTCTTATGTGTCGATTAAATGATAGATCATTAAGTGATCTTAAACTTTTCAGTTTTTCTCTTTTCATTCTTGTACTCCTTTTTTGTGCAAAATTGAAAATAGCTGAGCTATTCAAGCGGTGGGAGAATCCGCCGAACAGGGCCGAAAGAAACCACTCGATCAATGCCGATTCGAAACAGTGGCACAGAATAGTGAAATGCAGGATGTCCATTCCAATTACGGTATTTTAAATTGTTTCCTCTCAATAAACGGTTGGGATCCACTGTGTCCGATAAATCTGGTGACCATTTACCCATTCCAGCACATGCGCAAATTTAACTCGAGGTTTTGAGCATATACAACCCTGTCCATTGCTTGGGTACCACAAGTCAATAGGACCGTTAATACATTAACTTTAGAGCACCAACAACAAATTTAACATGACATCCGTTCCCATGAAGTTGTTGCTGCGCTGTTGCATTTTCCGGCACTCCTTAATCCAGGCATACAGCTATATTGTTTACTTTTTTGCGGTTGTCTGCTCACTGGCTCCCACTAACGCATCAGTGTCGCGAGCACTGACGTCGCACACACACACAGTTGCCTTCACTCAGGCATCGCTACCCTAAATAGTCTGCACTGACCACCGGAAGTGGTGTTACCCTTCTGCGCCACCGGCTCAGTATTATCTACATTACAACTGCTATGGTCAAGATACGCCCTATTTTAGTCTAAGTTAACTATTTTATACTCATG
>LRSR01007421.1:0-11441 GCA_001579985.1 Hypsibius dujardini
CATCACAATATCCTGCAGTTCAGTAATGGAAATACGCCAGCAGGTGTGATCACGATTGAAGATATATGACTCGCAAACAATTGATGGGCTGATTTCTCGGTTTGCGGCACCTGACTGATATCTTTTAATTTAGGAAGCTATGTCGATGTGCCATTTGGAAATAATTTACTGTAGCACTGGAAGTTAAGCAATCAGGCAATCTCCAATCAAGCAATCAAGCAATCAAGCAATCTCCAGTCAAGCAATCAAGCAATCTCCAATCAAGCAATCAGGCAATCTCCAATCAATCAATCAAACAATCAATCGATATGTTACCAGAGACACGTACACTACAGTAACTAGCCCTAGGACGATTCCGCGGTGTGACACACCGTGGCCATTCATTGAATAATAAAACGTATTGATCGATAGTTAAATTAAGTTCAATTAACAGTTCAGAGTTGGCGAGCGAGCTTAAATTGTTAATTAACGAACACTGCAATACGGCGTACAAGGATGAAAGTGGTGGAATTGATCGCTCAATCAAGCGACAGATCACATATCAATTCTTCCATTAGCCCAGAATCAGTTGAGCGTTTTATCTTATTATGGTTTGCTTCCTTTAATTTACAGGTGAGCTGCAGATCTATACCTGGATGGACGCTTCCCTCAAGGTAAATTTCCTGCCCATTGCTTGACTTAACTATTTCTTAAAAAAATTTCATGGTCTCATGTGTTACATGTAAATGCGTTTGCTACGAGGTCCACACTTCACCGCTAATTATACATTGTGTGAAGAGTGTTCAGCCGGTTCGGAGTTTTAGCACCGGGTTATTAATGAATCTGTGCTTTTTTCCCTTTTCAAGGAACTGAGCGGTCTGATTCGCGATGTCCAGTCGGAGGCACGTCTGCGGGACACCATCTTCGAGTTTAGCCTGGTCTTCCCGGACCCTCACAGCTCGATGTATCGATCGCGGAGTATTGGGACCACGCTCAGCGGGACCAAAGGAAAGGACGACAATAAATGCCTCTACGATGTCAATTTCAAGATCGGAAACTACCTCACCGTGGCCATAACTCCACCGGACGACCATCATTCGTTTCCCAATTGAGACGTATCATTCGTTTCCCAATTGAGACGTGAATGAGAGGTGGATTGAAACAGCGCTGCGTGGACGTTGATATCCTTTTGTTTCCGCATAATTATGGCACGCACCAACCAATCAATGCCTGAAGCGGCTCTCTCTTTCTCTTCCTTCACCTGCAGTTTCAGTTTTCGTTCACCGTTTTTCTAATAACAT
The DNA here is from genome assembly GCA_001579985.1 of Hypsibius dujardini. Taxonomy (NCBI): domain Eukaryota; kingdom Metazoa; phylum Tardigrada; class Eutardigrada; order Parachela; family Hypsibiidae; genus Hypsibius; species Hypsibius dujardini. Next base: position 1,281 of record LRSR01007421.1, read on the forward strand.
CTTGCACGCACTACTGTCTATGAAGGACTTCATTTGGCGCGAGCTCTCGCGGCGTTTTCAACTTGGTTCCAAAATGTTTCACACACCCCTCTTTGCGTTTGTGTTTTGTTAGTGATAATTTCGTTGGTTTACAGTTGGTATATGTATGTTCTGGCCTAAAAGAGGAAGTAAAAAAGGAATGAAGCCGTCGGTATGAGCCTGAGTTTGACCAACAAATGTAGTCAAACGGCACTGTAATCAATCAATCAAGTAAGTGAATTGTAATCAATAAATCAAATAACTGAACTGTAATCAATCAATCAATCAACTAAGTTAACTGTAATCGATAAATCAACTACGTGTACTGTAATCAATCAATCAATCAAATAAGTTAACTGTAATCGATAAATCAACTACGTGAACTGTAATCAATCAATCAATCAAGTAATTGAACTGTAATCGATAAATCCAGTGACTGAACTTGTAATCGATAAATCAAGTCGTTGACCACAATAATTTGAGGAAGGGGTTCTGGAATGGGCCACTTGACTTTCCTGTATCCTGGAATGGGCCACCCTGGTATCAGACCTTCTAGACAGATTTCGGCTATCACCAAGGTCTTAAACGACAGAGAATAATCAATAACCCGGTGGAACGTGTATCAGATATGAAAAAAATTTGTAGGAACATGTTTTAAAAACGAAATAATTGGACGGTTGGAAAAATCTCACTATAGAGGTCGCTGACTATGCAGTGACTTATCTGTTTTCCATTGATTCGCAACAGAGCGCCCCCTGCCACCTGGTGGCCCATTCCAGGGTAGGGAGAGTCAAGTGGCCCATTCCAGAACCCTTTCCTCATACGTAAAACTGCGTTACATTTGTTTAGAACTCTTCGTCAGAAGCAGAAAGTCAGTAAAAGTGTGTCTGCTCAGTATATAACCTCAACATTAAATTTTCTCAGTAGCTTCTGCTTCAGTAGATCATAAGCTGAAAATTAGCGTTTAATAATAATGTTGGCGAGTTGGAACGAAATTCTGGGAGTGGGCGGATAGTCAAGAATGATGCCTTCGTTCGTATGTCCGACTTACACAGTCATCGTCGTACACATCAGTCAGAGTGTGTTGAAATGTACACTTCCGTCTGAGCTTCAACGCAGCGTCACGTCTGATTTCTTTATTGTAGTGCGCATGCAAGCATTTTAGTTGCACGAAATCCAGGCAAATTTTTCGTTGGCGATATTTTGATGAATGAGAATCTCCGTTCTTTGTTTTGGCAGTTCTCCCTGGATACGAACGAAATCTGGCGACAACGACGTTCTATGCGTTGGTAAGGAAGACCGCCATCGAGGATTTTTCAGTCAAGGTAAGGAGTGAGACGAGTGGAAATTCATACATCATTTTTTTTTTCGCTGAATAACGGAAAAATGACCGATTATCGTTTGGTCTGAATAGTTGAGCACCGGACCCGTATTTTGTTGGGGAGCTTTGTGCCTTGCCTAACATAATCATGTTTGCCGAGGGAGCGCCGTCACACAATCCCAAGTACGTTGTTTATGCTGCAGTCCGTTGGCTGATTGATTTGTTTAAGGAGTTTCAATGTCACGTCTTTGGTCGAGTGATTGATTGATTGATTTCTTGATTCATGGCTTGTTTGATTTAATTTTGTTCTTCCGTCGAGGGTTGATTGACTGATTCACGTGCTCGACTAACTTCCCACTGGGGTGCTTCTGTTCTCAGCGTGGATTGGCTGAATACCAGGGGAATGTGGACACTCTACGTCCTGATGCTGTTGATGTTTCACCTCTTTCTCCTCTCCATTCCGGTGGATGCCCTGACCGTTCCCGTGGTCTGGACGCTGACGAATGTGCTGCACAATCTGGTGAGTTTGAGTACTAATTCCGAGTGTTAATCAAGGTACGGTCATTTGATTGTTTGATTGTTGGATTGTACGGTCATTTGATTGTTTGATTGTACGGTCATTTGATTGTTTGATTGTTTGATTGTACGGTCATTTGATTGTTTGATTGTTTGATTGTACGGTTATTTGATTGTTTGATTGTAACGTTGCAAGGATACACCGGCTGTCTTGTTACGTTGATTGATTGATTGATTGGTGGTCATGTTGTTTAAATAGATTCGTTAGAAGGTTAACGTTGAGGATTGATGGATTGGATATGAGTTTTTGATTGCGGGATTTTATATAGAGATTGTTCCATCTGTTTGCAGTTCAGTCTTGTGCTATTTCACTTCACAAAGGGGACGCCTTGGCTCGACACCGACCAGGGCCGATTCCGCGCACTGACGTTCTGGGAGCAAATCGACGACGGGATCCAGTACACAACAACGAAGAAGTTCTTCACAATACTGCCGATCGTCGTGTAAGTTCAGGGTGACTGACAACCATTTGCCTAAAAGCGCCACTTACTTTGACCTTGATTTGAATTTCCTTTCAACAGGTATCTCATGACCGGCTTCTGTGAGTAATGAGATATGTGTGACCGATAAGAGAGTTTGTTGTCGCGCGCAATCGGGAAGACTCTCATGATCTGATGATGGGTATTACTTTTCCAGACACCAGCTACAACAACACCCACTTCATTATAAACACGATCTCCCTGATGACTGTACTCGTGCCCAAGCTTCCATTTTTTCACCGGTATGTGCCTGTCTGTCTATGTGTCTGTGTGTCTGTCTGTCTATGTGTCTGTCTGTCTATGTGTCTGTCTGTCTATGTGTCTATGTGTGTCAATGTGTCTGTCTGTCTATGTGTCTGTCTGTCTGTCTGCCTGTGCTTCTTTTCGTGTCTTTCGATCTGTCGGTATATACGTTAGTCTATGTCTGTCTGTGTATATATGTGTCTGTCTTGTTGATCGATCAGGGTATATACGCCTGTCTCCATTTTCGCTGCCATCTACTCTGTACTCTCCATGCGAGGTCCTCTGTGCAAGAGCGACTCACTTGTCTACGTCGTAATGGTAATGGTTCTGACTTATTCTTCGTCTAGTCTGCGCCTCTTCGGAATCAATCGGTACTAGAGATCGGAAGCAGCACACCCGTTGCACGTCGGTCGAGCCAAGCAGCAGAGTTACACAGTTGGCATGGAGAAAACATCCGGGACTTTTCTGGCATTGCAGTTGTGTCTGTTGCGGAGGCATCTTTTCGTTTTCAGTTGAAGCTGTTCGTTTTTCTGGTTCATTCGGCGTCTTTCTCGCTCATTTCCTTGTCGCCCGAGCTGATTTTGTTGAATTTGTCGTGCGACTCATCACTCGACAGCTTCCTGTGAAATCCACATTATGGTAGCTAACAGTTTAACATGAAACAAAGACTTACTCGCTGAGTGTCTAACGCAAGGCCGAACCTTTCCTTGGTCAGCAGCAGTTGCGAAAACAAGGCTGCGAAGCTGCAGAACGGAGATGAAGCTCCCACGTAATCAGGCGGACGGAATGGTGGAGAAAGGCTCCTGTACGAGGGAGGAGTCCCGGAATGGGCCACCCTGGTATCAGACCTTCTAGACAGGTTTCGGCTATCACCAAGGTCCTAAACGACAGAGAATAATCGATAACCCGGTGGAACGTGTATCAGATATAAAAAAAATTGTAGGAACATGTTTGAAAAACGAAATAATTGGACGTTTGAAAAATCTCACTATAGAGGTCGCTGACTATGCGGTGACTTGCTACAGAGCGTGCCCTGCCACTTGGTGGCGCCATCTGGTGGCGCCACCCGGTTGCTCATTTCAGACCCTTCCCTCACACTGCTGTAAGAGTTAAAATATGACGTCGAATGTGTTCTTAAATGGGCAAATAATGACTCGGACAGAGACAAGCCTAATCAAATGGGACAAAAGGATTGGCAAATTTCGCCGGTCGAAAGTCAAAACAGCCGATGAACCTTGCCTAGTGGCGCTCCCACACGCGAGTCAGCATTCACGGCGTGTGTACCGTATGCTCGCGATCTGAAGGGACAGCTAAGCCCCGCCTCCCTCGATATAGCCCTGCACTCGATTGAACGTTCAATCTGATTCATTGTGTTTTGATTGGCTGATTTCGTACAGCTTACATGTTGTGCTCGATCGATTGATTGTACATTTGTGCCCCTTCGTCTATTTGTCCCTACAGCGGTATATTGGTGAACGGCACTGAATAGGCACGGCCCGGTTGGTTAAAATTTACGGGTAGGGCAGAAATGTGTCTCTTAAGATCGGGAGCATACGGTCCTGTCGAATCACCGCGTTGCGCGGCTAATCACACTGCAGCGATAGCGGCATCTCGTCATTGGAGTTTACAAGCCACGCCTCATTCACTGTGATGCATCACTCGTTCATTCCATTCACAGCAATGCAAACATTATTGTGCTTGCATAGTGAAAAATCAAAACAAACTGGATTTTTTATTGTTTAATTCAACATCACGAATATTTCGAGAAGTTGTTCCTTGCTGCATTCTAATTTCTCCCGCCCCTGCTCACGCTGGATTTTCCGGGAAGGGGAGAGTGAAAGAGAACGCTTCTTCCTGATTCTTTTTTCTCATTGGAAGAATTTCAGCCGCGATCGGGAAAAATTGTATTTTTTTTAGATTTTTCGGCAGAAAAAACAGGTAAAAATCAGGCGCTGCACTCGGGATCCTCTCTATTTGACCAGCGATTGTGCCTCTGCCATTAGGATAAAATTTCAAAACTTAGAGATCATTTCTCAAACGAAGTCGCAAATTAATTCTAACGAACTTTTTTTCTTTTTTTTCTTTTTATTTTCAGGCGTCTTCGCGGAAAACGTCAAATTCCGTGTAGTCCTAACATCGGTCCATCTCTCTTTCCCAGAATCCCGGATAGCAATTAAAGCGTTGGAATTTGTTTTGAGCCGGAATCTTATAATCCCACTGCTCAAGAGACGGAATTTGCAAACACAAGTTCGACGGAAGTTTTTTCGGCGTCTTCGAGAATTAATAAAATTCCCGGCGTTGAATCACGGTTTCTGGTCGACTGTCATCTCCGCACGTCGCACATTCGAATTCCCCGCCTTTCAGATGGCTGACAACGAGCTTTCACGGAAGTTGAACCGCCGACTGCAGCTGAACGAGGAACCGACGGCCGGACCGGAAAGCGAAAACGGCAAAAACGTCGCTCATGCTCCCGATCCCGATCGCCTTCTGGCCGCACCGCGACCTCAACTTCAGCGGAAAATCTCATCCAGCTCCTCCACCGGCTCGGAGAAGGGCATCTCCGATTCCGCAAGTAATGAGCTGAGCAAGAAGCTGTCCCGGCGACAGGACATCAACGACGGCGCCGCGGGGGAAGACTTCAAGCCGCGTCAGCTTGCCTTCAATCCCTACACCGAATTCAGGGAGTTTGCTCGAAAACAGGTCAAGGAGTATGAGAATATCTTCAAACAAGTAAGTTTGCTTTAATTCGTTCGGTTTTATTTTCGTGGTCTCAGATCAACTGAACCCTACTGAACCACAGGTTGAACCGCTTGATTGATTGATTGATTAGCTGTGTCGTTTTGCATCAGGTTAAACCGCTTGATTGATTGATTGATTGAGTCTGTCCTTTTTCCACAGGTTAAACCGCTTGATTGATTGATTGATTCAGTCTGTCCTTTGCGACAGGTCAAACTGCTTGATTGATTGATTAAGCGTATTGTTTTGCGACAGGTTAAACGATTGATTGATTGATTGAGTCTGTCCTTTTGTGACAGGTTTGATTGATTGATTGATTGATTGATTAAGTGTGTCGTTTTGCGTCCTAATTCCCAGGATTAGCGTCAGCAATTTTTATTCCGTTCTTTGTGTGATTGGACAGCGTGGAAGCGTATCTGATTAGGTGATATTCAAAAAAATGGATGTAGTTTCGCGGTGTAATCTCGGTAGACGTTGCGACCTCTCAGTTACGCCTGATGGATTTTCGGCGTCTTCATTGACAGCTGGACCGATTGTGTGCGTTTGAATAATTTCCCAGTCACGTATAACGGATGGTGGTCTTCAATATTAGTCTTGCGTGACGACGCCGGAAGCCGCTCTTGCAGCGTCGCTTTGTTTGCATCGCTGTTGCCTAATAGAGGATAATAAAAAACTTTGTGTGCATTCGCAGCATGACGTCAACCATGATCACTTTATCTGTCTGGATGAGCTCAAGAAGATGATGGAGAAGCTCGGCGCCCCGTAAGAGACCTCTCCGCCAGTTCTGTGTTCCCGTTACGGTTGAAGAACCATTTTTGTTTCTTTTTCCAGTCAGACGCACTTAGCACTTAAACGGATGATCGCAGAAGGTGAGGACTACCTCGGCATGCTGTTGCATTTTGATGGAACAGTGAAATGTTCACTGTCTGAACGTGTCGAGACCGTCACCGACATTGAAATAATTAACGTTAATTCAGAGTCTTCTTTTTTGTAGTGGACGAAGATCGGGATGGTAAACTGAATTTTCGAGAAGTAAGTGCCATGTTAGATCTGTCTGTCTGTCTGTCTGTCTGTCTGTCTGTCTGTCTGTCTGTTAGTCAGTATGTCTGCATATCTGTCTAGTAGCTTTTATGGTTGTCTGTCTATGTGTCTATGTATCTGTCTGTTACTTCTACTGCGAGTCTTTCTATCTGGCTGCCTACCTGTCTGTCTGTATGTCTGTCCGTCTTTTAGTCAGTGTGTCTGCATGTCTGTCTGGCAGTTTACATGCCTGTCTGTCTATGTGTCTCTCCGTCTGTATGTCTGTCCGTCTGTTAGTCAGTGTGTCTGCATGTCTGTCTGGCAGCTTACATGCCTGTCTGTCTATGTGTCTCTCCGTCTGTATGTCTGTCCGTCTTTTAGTCAGTGTGTCTGCATGTCTGTCTGGCAGTTTACATGCCTGTCTGTCTATATGTCTGTCGGTTTGTCTATCTGTTTGTTAGTCCTATTGGGAGTCGGTCTGTCTGGTGTGTCTGTTTTTCTTTTGTCTGTCTATCCTCCGTCTGCCATATTCAGTGCAGGTTTCACCGTCGTTGCTGCGGTGGGGTTTCACTCGACCCGATGAGCACGTGACACCCATCGAGAAGGTTTTGATTGCCTGTATGGTTTCTTAACTGTCTGTCAGTCATTTTCTGTCTGAGTTTTTACATACGGGATGTTTATGACAGCGTCCACTTTTGGGTCAGCCGTATGCCTTCATTGGGGATGATGGCTTGGCTTTCGGAGTAAATCTGGTTAGCTATCTCATCATTCCCCCACCACGTCTCTTCCAAAAACAGATCTCTCTGTCGAGTGTTCGACAGACGGGACCGCGGCTAGACCAGTTTTACTCGCGCTCGCTCTCGACTGCTGACCGGTCGATCGTGCTTTCGCGTTGTTGGTGTGTCGCCTCGGTCGCGATGGTTTACATTCCTCCCCCCTCCCCCCTCCTGCCATGTGCAATGGGGGTTATTTATATTTCCGCTCGGACAATAACTGGCCCGAGTTATGGGGCACGGTCTCATGGCCTCGTAAAGATATGGCGCCGGTTACTGGCATCTGATGCTCATTTCTATTTACTACTATGGCACTGGACTTTACTTACCACCAGGTCACACACTGTGCACAGACACAGACTGTGCACCGACACAGACTGTATAGACACAGACTGTGCACGGACACAGACTGCACAGACACAGACTGTGCACCGACACAGACTGTGCACCGACACAGACTGTGCACCGACACAGATTGTATAGACACAGACTGTATAGACACAGACTGTATAGACACAGACTGTGCACCGACACAGATTGTGCACCGACACAGATTGTATAGACACAGACTGTGCACAGACACAGACTGTATAGACACAGACACAGACTGTATAGACTCGACTCTTGTGTTTACTGTTTGCTGTTTCTGTCACATGCCTTCCCCGTAATCGGACGCAGATGTGAAAGTGTTCAACGTTTTCCCATGTTGCTTCTTCTTTTTCCTTTCAGTTCCTGCTCATTTTCCGCAAAGCCGCCGCCGGCGAGCTGGCCGACGACTCTGGCCTGTCCACCCTGGCCAACCTGACGGAGATTGACGTGGACAAGACCGGGGTGATCGGGGCGAAGGGGTTCTTCGAGGCGAAGATTGAGAAGATCAGCAAGGGTTCGCGGTTTGAGGAGGAGATCAAGGCCGAGCAGGAGCAGCTGAAGAAGGAGGCGAACGAGAAGAAGCAGCGACGGCAGGACTTCAAGCAGAAGGCGGCCCTTTTTGGCACCGGACAGTGACAGGGGAGCGGCGCATGCGCATGTGTTGAATCTTTTTTGATAATGATCTTTTTAATAATGTGTCCTGTATCGTGCCAATGAGTGAGGGATTGGGACAGGCGGAACCGGGTGCATGGAGACGTTGCCTGTACAAAGACCACCGTCGATTTTGCGTTTGACAGTCAGATCGGTGTGTTTCCTCTTTTGTTTGAATTTTAATCCTAGATGGAGCATGTCTTTTGTTTTAGATGCATTTTGATTTAAGGTCCACGGGGTTTTAATTGAGCTTCCAAGTAAACCTGAAACATTTTAAAAAGCGATTGTAGTGCTCGGATGTCCCTGTCTGTCTGCCTGTCTGTCCCCCTGCGTGCCTGCGTGCCTGTCTGTCTGTCCGCCTGCGTGCCTGTCTGTCTGTCCGCCTGCGTGCCTGCATGTCTGTCTGTCTGTCCGCCTGTGTGCTTGTATGTCTGCATGTCTGTCTGTCTAGTCGCTTGCATGTTTGTCTGTCTGTCCGCCTGTGTGCTTGTATGTCTGCATGTCTGTCTGTCCGCCTGCTTGCCTGCATGTCTGTCTGTCTCTCCGCCTGTGTGCTTGTATGTCTGCATGTCTGTCTGGCTATCTGTCTGTTTGTCAGCCTGTCGCTTTGCTCGTACAACAAAACAGAGGAACAGAGAGGAAACTTATCAGACAGAGGGTACGATCATGTACAATGGTGAGTATAACGGTAGATAATAATATTGACTGGATAATTCGCCGAATAACATAATAAGCAATCATGATGGGTGTTGGAGTAATAGAAATCGTTAAAGCGACAAAGCCCAAAAGCCAAATGCGAGTTAGGTCGGACTGGCCGTAAATGTCTGTTTGTATGAGTATCCCACGCACGAAAAGCGAACAGAAAAAAGAGTAAACTACACCACCCGCCTACACGGCCGACACACTTCTAAAAAAGAAAGAGAGCGAGAGTTTTTGCGCAAAAAGGCTTTCGTAGGAAATCCAAATAGTAGTTCTTGAAAATATTATGAGACACGATAAATCCACGTGAATCTCCGATTTACAGGTTCCACGCTTCCAGCTGTTGAATTTTACTTAAGGCACGGGGATTGAGTGATTCCGTCACAATATTCTTCTTGCCTGTAAATTAATTACAATTTTGTTATAATCGGTCTCGAGCTACCAGATGTCTGTCTGTCTGTCTGTCTGTCTGTCTGTCTGTTTGTCTGTCTGTCTGCCTGTCTGCCTGCCTGCCTGTTTGTCTGTCTGCCTGTCTGCCTGTCTGCCTGTCTGCCTGTCTGCCTGTCTGTCTGTCTGTCTGTCTGTCTAATAACGGTATACACGGTATAGAGCTCGTACCGAAGCAGAAGATTTTGGACGTCGAAATAGCTGTGCCGGATGAGTTGGTCGCCTTCACCGAGTACTCTCCGGCATCGCGAGGGAAGACGTATGTCATATCCAATGCCACATAGTCCAAGTCATGTGTGAAGCGGCATCGAGAGCCTGTAGACAAAGGGAAAGAGGAAATTTAGTGTGCCACGAACAGTTTTAGGAATGACTTGTTTGGTCTTACCGGTGTTGAGAGGTCTTCCGTTGAAGAACCACTCAATTTTCAGCGTCGGATCATTGGTCGGTTGCACGGAGCAGTCGAGATGCATCGACTGGCCCTCCTTGACTTTACCAGGCGGTCCGCGAAGCTGCTGGGTGAAAACGGGTGCCTGGTGGATGGCGTCTTCGGTGTAGCTGTCGGGCTTATAGTTTAGCATGTCTTCGAGTTCGCGAATCTTCTCGACGCCGCCGGGTGCCTGGGACTCCAGAATGATTGATGCTCGAGCTGAAATTATGGAATAAATGGTAAATGATCCGGTACTGACAAACACAGACAAACAGACAAACAGACAAACAAACAGACAGACAGACAGACAGGCAAACAAACAGACAGACAGACAGACAGATAGACAGGCAAACAAACAGACAGACAGACAGACAGACAGACAGACAGACAGACAGACAGACA
>LRSR01007423.1:0-20140 GCA_001579985.1 Hypsibius dujardini
GCTCAAACCTCCTCCTCACTTTTCTTCAACAATGAAACGCTGATAATGCCGTTTAAAAGCTCATTTTAATTTTGCCAATAAGTTTTGACCGCGATTTTACATTACTTTACTTTGCTTTTACCCGTTACTTCGCGTTGCAAAACCCTAGAGATGCCTGGTCCTTGTATGTGTTCATAGCGGCTGTGTCGCCCATTTCATTTTATGTTCTCCTAGAAGACTTGCAGTAGTTAACTGTAGAGAGCCGACTGCTCGAAATCGAATTGCTGTATCAATTAAACATCTTTCGGGAATCTTGACGCTACGACGAACCCTGAGAGAGAGAGATAGTGAAGCTGCGTCTGCGGAGGTCCACAATTTGAAATTTCCGAGTACTCAGCACTAGCGGCAAGCATTGTCATATTCAGCGTCTTAAGACTTTGGACAAATAATCCGCACTAAGAAATGTATCCATAAACATCCTGGATTCTGTCGGTCGAGTATCGCGCGAGATGGTTCACAACAAGACGATTCAGTACTTGAATAGACAGACACTTCTCGCTGCCGGATCACAGAAAGTTTTACTCAAAATACCACAAGATGATCACAAAGTGATCTCAAGGTGATCTCAAGGTGATCTCAAGGTGATCTCAAGGTGATCAACGTCAACCGGTCAGCCTGCACGAATGGAATCGGTCAAGGAATTGGTCAAGGAATCGGTCAAGGAAACAAACGATGTTTCACTGGATCCTGTTACCTTGATGAAAATGCACCTCCAATCTCATGCTGGTGTATTGTTCCAAACTCCGAACGAGCTCGTACTGCGGCGTGCATGTCCGGTTAGAATCTATTTAAGCTGCATCAAGCATCTTGGGCACATATTTGCCGTTTATTTTCTTATAGTTCCAGATTTGGTTTAAACAGTAAAATTTCTATACGCAGACTGCAACATGATCGCCTCTTTTTATTCTAAATGTCTATGTGCCTTAGTTGTGGTTCAATTCCTGGCCGTCGCAAACGGCCGTTCCACATTGGCGGATAAAAAACGATCCGTTGAAGCAGGTATTCCACTAGTGAACTACAGTGAACTACTGTCTTATTTTAGCATTGATTCTGCAACTGAAGAAGCAGCAGTTCCGAGTCGGAAGTAATTGTGAGTCATTTTTTATCTTTTCCCAGTTGAAGCGCCATCTGAACGGCAATTCGGCTTGTTTGGCCTGGGTTTGGGCGGGTTGGGACTTGGCTACGGCCTCGGCGGATATGGTCTGGGTTTCGGGGGCCTCGGCTACGGCGGCCTCGGACTTGGGCTCGGCTATGGCGGACTTGGACGTAAGTTTCTTTTACTCGCTCGACGTACAGAAAGCGGCAGAATTTAATCTAGCGGAGGGTCCCGGACATGGGCAAAAGGGGCGGGGCAGGGGTAATAAATGAACAATCAACCAATCAACTCCGCTCCGATTGCTCCGGAGCTCCGCTGATTGATTGACTGATTGTTCAAATCTTACCCCTGCTTTTTGTATTGTGGCTTTAAAGAGACACATACTGTATTTTGTATTATATATATAAAATATTTGGAAGTTTTATAAATTATTTTTTAAATTATTTTATAAAAATAAGAAATTAAATAACTAAATATTTATTCAATTTAATTATTAATTATTTTTTACTGTGAGTATTATCAATTATACCAAGTCAAAACCCGCGTAAATGGATTCTTGTGGTTGCGTGTGTTCAGTTGGTGGACTGGGATTTTGGGACGAGAATGGCGACAAACTATCTCGCGTCCCTGCCGGGAAGATGAAGAAAGCCTCGAAGAACCGGAAAAAGCTCTACATGAAGCTGAACGACGACGACAAGGGCTACGTCGCAGGGTCTGGAGCGAACGGCATCGACGATGAGGACTCGGTCTTTTTGGTGATCCGTGGAGCGAACGATAAAAAGAAGCAGGCGTAGATTCAGAATCGTTTTTTGGCGAGTTGGCTCTGTCCACACAAATTCTATACTCTACCGGAGTCTTTCTCAACTGTATTGGGTTTCTTAGTTCGACTGGAATCGGACGTTACAATTGAGACATTTCAGATTAAGCGCTTTCCTCTTGCCAAAAATGGAATATTCTAATGTCAAAATAGTTTATTGGCACTTATTAGCATACTGCAAGTGCCAGAACAGACATGAGACATCCCACAAAGATCTTTTTGTCTGAAAGAATAGGTGAGCCAGACATGTTTTAGCACTCCATAACACTTGTCTGAAATCGTGGATGGGATCATAGAAGTCTACGAGTGTTGAGACTGCTCGTTCCCTTACTGCCGGCATTTCGTTAGTGTGTCTGAGTGTGTCTGTGTTGACCAGAATGTCTCAAATGTATCATCAGACAAGGTTTTTTTTGGAGGAGAATTGACTTACACTTCTGACTGACCTGTCACGCCACCGCTGGGAAACTGGGGTGCACACCAACTTTGTTATTGCAATAGACACACACCGATGGTCCTGATTGAGCGGACAATCCCCCTGATTTAGGAAATTGATAATATAGTTGAATTACGAGGTGCCAATTACTGCAGGCAGGCAGGCAGGCAGGCACCAAATGCCAAGTGCTGATGAAATTTCAGACCGACCACCGTATGGGCTGGATTGGTCCGTTCCATACTCTGTTCACCGGCTCATATGGTGGGTGGGTCTCTCTCACTCGACGAGATAGGTAGGGTACACAGTTTGAAAGTCCATTCCGTAATTCCGCATACAACACTGGTTGACAGGAGAGAGATTTCGCCCGCCAACATAGAGACTCGAATAGACCGCGCTATCGTTTTCCGTATGCTACGTTGGTTCCCCGTGTACAACTTGCGTGGATTTTCCATTTCTACGCAAGTTCTGTACGAGCTCGACATTGTGGAATCTTTTAATTCTTTCGAGCCGTTTTTGAGTAGTTTTCATCTCCCACAAATTGCCATGTTTAGTATTAAAATAATTTGGATCCGGGCACATCTTTCCGATTAATCGGAAGGAGTTTTGGTAACATGAAAAATGAACGGATCTGTCGCGGAAGATCAGGCCCCGTTTCCTTTATCCCTCACTGTGTTCCCTTGGCTTTTTAGGTCTAAATAAAAACTATTTTGTTCTACTCTACGCAAGAAAATTTTAGGCCCATGTAGAATTGTTTATATTTTAGCCGTAGAGAATCAAATAAAATGGAAACAATCATGGAATTGGTAAAGTTGTCATTTTGATCCAAAAAAATCAATCAATCAACGCTGAAGCCAAAGGGTTATCTCTATCCGGCGTTTTGGCGTCTTCACCGTACACGCTACACCATAACCGTCGTCGGAAATGTTCTCGGAAGAAACAAAATTGTCAGAATAAGCTAAAAAGACTAAAAAGACGATGAAGAAAGTAGTTTTAATTGGTGTGGAAGATGTATGTTATGTTGTTTGGTTAAGTCAGTTTGCGAAAGGAGAAATTTCTTTTCCATAGGGAACATAAAAACTTACAGCAGGTCTTATGTTATGTTAGATTGAAAAATTTCGGTCTGCGAAACCTCTCTAGTATTTCATAACGCTGTCCAAAAATCAATTTTTCGGCATCTATTGGAATTGCTTGTTTCGGTAATCGGTACTCTGCAATTTCGTTCAAGTATTTTAATTGACTAGTAACGATTCCTCCAAATTGTTTAATTGTTTCTCCACGCACATTACAGTTCAATTTCAGTGTTTCTCCGTCTCAGAGACGGCAGTGCTGCAGCACAGTTTCTAGAGGAGGCCAAGACAAAACCGCATTTCCGAAACGAAACATTTGTCTACGTAGTATAAAGACAAACCCTTTTTTAAATATTTTTTTTTCGCAAAAACAGTATTTTCCTTTCTCCGTCTCGTAATAGGAGTTACTGCACAGGAATAGGGAGAAGAGGTCGCATAATGTCCCGCCTGTCCGTGATTTTACTGCAGGACTGAGTGCCTTGTTCTTACTGTCTGTCTGTCTGTCTGTCTGTCTGTCTGTCTTACGGGGAAAATCCATGCATTCTTCTCTGTGAAATGCCTGTTCACACAGCAGACAAAGACAAAAGTTATTAACCAGGTAAGCGGTGAGTCACCGATGACCATAGCCCGCACTCGGGGTCACAAATCAGACCATGTTCCTTTGTTGTCTGGATGGTGAACAGTCGCAGGCATGTACCGTAATCGCACTCATCAGGCACAAACGCCCCCAGTGGAACGGAATCAAGAGTCACCGGACACAAAGACGCTGTCTGAGAGAGGGCCTTCTCTTCCATCCAGGACAGACAGACCGACGTCCAGGTACGGTCTACCGACGTGAAGGGTAGCAAAGGGGAAAGACCGGTGCAGGCACAGTGCAAGTGAAGTAACAGGCGATGTCTAAAAAGTAGTCTCTCTTTCTATTTTCGCTTTGTTTCCTCCTAATCGGACGGAGAAAATCTTTCCCGATTCTAATCGAGGTCTGCCAGTGGAAAGAAAGAGAAGGTTTGCCCTGCATGACATTCTCGTGCCTGTGCTATCCACCTTCCAGGGTATATAAAGACGCGCCTTCCGAATCGACCAGTCAATCGAATTTCCCTTCTTCTTTTTGCAACTCTCCTCCTCCCCGAAAACACATACCCACCCGCCATCATGCAGTTCGCTATCCTCGCCCTGTTCGTCGCTTTCGGCTGCGTCATGGCCGACGAGCCTGCCGCGGATCCCGTCAGCGCTGCCCGCGCCATGATGGCCAACCGTATCCTGACCGCCGACCCGAGCACCTTCGTGGACTGCCGTAACGACGAGGCCAACGGATGCGCCGCCAAGCCGGGATGGAAGTGCCAGCCGCTCATGAAGATGTGCTCGCCCGGAAACTCCCCCAAGATGGAGGCTGTCGGTAAGGAAATGATGTCGTGTGTGTCATGATCGATCGAGCACAGGGTAAACGCCCCTTTTCGATTGCACGTGACCTTTTAGAGATATTCTGGCGTTGACTTGCCCACGTTTTGGGCTGCTCGTTTAGTATTTTCGTTAACCGTTTTCTGTTTGTGCTCATTGCAGAGGGATCTTGCGAAAACACCGGAGATTGTCGACCGCTCTTCCGCTGCAACAAGGACAAGAAGTGCGCGTTCGTCGGACCCCGTGCCTGCGAATCCGAAGCTGACTGCAACGGTGCCAACGTTGATGGTGTCAGCTTCGACTGCAAGGAGTTGTCAAAAAACGCACCCGGCAAACGCTGTTGGTTGAGTAAGTCAAGTTTGCCCATTAGCTTTAGTATGCACTGCACATCCGTTTGACTGTCTACCAGTTGGCCTATCTGCCTGTCTGTCTGTCTGTCTGTCTGTCTGCCGGCCAGTCTGTTTATTTACGGTCTGGCTTCTGTCTGACTGTCTGCTGCATCGTTAACCATTTATCTGAGTTAATCAACCAAACTCGCTCGGCACCTCTTCCAAGTTTCCCGTTTCTTTTGCAGAATGCTCTTCTGACAACGAGTGTCACGGTTGTAAGGCTGACGGATCCGAGTGTCGCGTGCCGGAGAACTTCCGCAAGCACATCGGCTGCTGCCAGGTAAGACTTTCCTTTTTTCGCTTGCATGTCTAACCTTTTTTTACGCCACGTTTAACTGACCGGAAGTCATCCTAACACGTGGCATATTCTTTGTTTCAGGGAACTTGCCAACGCAAGAACGCCTGCAGCGCATAAGCAATTTTTTGTTTTGCTCATGCTTAAAAAAATCAAAAAAAATCCGTTGTAATTTAGAAAACTTAAAAAAACAACACTTAGTTGTCTGTGGATGTCTGGTAGTCTGTCTTAATTGGAGGTTCGAATCGGTACTGGGTTTTTTCGTATTCACTGCTCTATTCCTCCGCTACTTAAAGGTAGTTCGGAGAGCTTACAAAATATCTGCCTGTTTGCTCCTTCAACGACAGTGCAAAAATAAAGCTGAAAGAGCGCCTGATAAGTTTGTCGTACTAATTAAGCGTAATTTGTCGGACCCGGACAATACTACGCGTACCGCACTTGTCGTTCCTCAACCCAAAAATTCCCGCCTGTATCACTCTTCCTTCGCATTCAAACTTCAAGCAATGATAAAGATTATCATTTTAACAGCCCGAGAGTTACTTCGTGGATCGTTGCATCTAATCGGTGGCGTGGAAAACCGGATAAACTGCTAAAGTCAGCCATTTATCGTCGAATAATCCACAGTCAGGGCACTTTCGGCGCGTTTGTTAAAGCCTGACTTCTTCGGTTCAGCAGAACGAAAACTACAGAACAAGTATTAGTTCTGTTCTGTGCCAGCACTGCATAGAGAAGCCAAGCCCTGTTTACTAAGGCCGAGTGAGCGGGGCCCCGTTCTAACTTTAAGTTGACACACCTTTTTAACCGGCGTTAATGTTTGTGTGTGTGTAAATCTTAAACACGAGCGATCGATTCCTGGTGGCGTAAGTGGGCGTAACGGCCCGTGCTGTCGACCATTCGCAGCACAGCATCTGCTGCGCGTGGAGGATGCAAGTTTTATTAATTCCAATAGAAAACCGGGGAAAAAACCCGGGGCATGCCGGGTCCCCCGGGGTTTTTTCCCCGGTATTCCCCGTATTTCCCGGTAGTATTCGTTGACATAGCAATTACATATTTGCAAGTACGTCTACCTAACTTTTTTTGTACGATCTGCATAAGATAGGTACATTGGGCACGTTTGACATGCTGCCCTCGGAGACTCGGCCTTTTTTTAACTCTGCATACAGTTCGCTAGTAGATAAGCATGTAAAACAGTTGGTTTTGGTGAATCAAGTTCAATTTGCAGTCAGTATGTACCGGTACTCGAAGTGAGGACCGATACATATGATACTCGTACAGTAGTATACTGTAGAGGACGTATAGTAATATACTGTAGAGGGCGTATAGTAGTATACTGTAAAGGGCGTACAGTAGTATACTGTAGAGGGCGTACAGTACTATACTGTAGAGGGCGTATAGTACTATACTGTAGAGGGCGTATAGTAGTACACTGTAGAGGGCGTACATTAGTAGACTGTAGAGGGCGTATAGTAGTACACTGTAAAGGGCTCTGATGGTCAGACAGTAAAATTTAATTATCACAGCCTACCTAGCTTTATATATTTTTATTATTCAGTACTAGATTTTTAACTTTTGCGAGTGATATAAATTCTGATGAATCCATAAAGACTACGTCAGTTAGTCATCCGCTGCCTCCAAAGCTAAGCATTCAGAATTATTACTGTATCTTACACTAGTATATTCCAGATGCACCAGTGACGTCACTTGTGGACATTGGCTTCGATGAGTCATCACTCTCGCCTCACAGGCTCAATACTGTATAAGTCAGCTGGGAAATTTTAATCTCACATTTTTCACTTTCTGTCTTTGGCACAACCCTCTCCCTTATAATCTCCCGTTATCTGCTTCTATTATAGCACCCGTATTACTATATTTTACGGTAATACGACACAAATTTGAATTGAATTTCAACAGATGAGCGAGAGCTATTTAATCAAATTGAGAAGATCTTCGTTGCTTGATTGAGGAATTGACACGTTTCTTTAGTTGTTGATTGGAGACTTGCCTTGATTGATTTATCGGCTGAGCGTTCATCCTCCATTTTTCTTCTGTTTCTGGCCAACAGGCGCGATCATGGGCACCCCGAAACCGCATCGTAACTCCAGCAAGCCGCTCATCCCGCGCATGTCAGAGGAACACCTCTACGGCCTCCTCCACTCCTCCTACTCCTTCAAGGACGCCTCGTTCATTAGTCGCAATCTGTTTCGCCCCTTTTGGAAGGTGATGGACAACGCCTGTTCGAACAACGCGGCGCCGATGTGTCTCCTGGGTTTCAGCATGGCGCTCAATGTCTTCAATGTACTGCTGCTCTCCTGGTGGGATCCGGAGTTTAATCCGATGACGGTGCCTCGTGGGGTGTTTGCGTTGTGTCTGCTGGGGCATGTGATGGCGTTCACTTGTGTGGGAATCGATGCTGCAGGTAAAAATTGTCGATTGATCGGTTGATTGATTGCTTGATTTATCCCTTGATTGATTGCTTGCTTGATTGATTGCTTGCTTGATTGATCGCTTGATGCGCGAGGATGGAAAAGCGAATTGAATCAATACATCAATCAATTGGTTGACCTGGTGGATTGACTGACTCACTTAACCTTAAAATAAATATATTTAAAAGAGGGTAATACTAATGCTAGAAAAGCTGGGTCTTCACTCTGATTTTATTTAAAATGACACAAGTGAATCATGTGCTTTAGTTTTTTATTTTAGCAGTACCGTATGTTAGAATTAACATGAAATCACTTGAAGGCGAATGGATCATGGGTGGTAATCGATTGATTGATGGATCAATCGTTTGTTCGGGTGTTCATGAGACCATTCGCTGAAGAAAGGGTGGTCGTCGGTCTTTCAGTTGATCGTCTCATGAAAAAAAGCGTCTATATAAGCTGCCCTTTCTCATTGTTGATTCTGTATTGTTTGTTTAGGGCATTGATTGAGTGTCTAAATAGCTTGCTCGCTTTGACAGAGGTACTGTCGGGTTTTGCAGGATATTGATCGATCGTTCCATCTCCTGACCGCCAACTGCCGCATAAAAACGACTAGATCATCGCAAATATTTTCATTGTTTAAGATTCAGCTCCCCGCTTTTGCAGGCCGTTTACACAGGCGAACAGAAGCGGACACCGACAACGCCGAGAACCCCGTGCTCAGTCCCTACTCCTCCGCCGAGTACGTCGACCGTGCCTGTGAGAGCCTCAACTTGTGCATGAAAGCGGTCTGCCTGCTCCACATTGTCGGCGTCGGCGGTAGCAACCTCTCCTACTTCACCGGGTTCCTCATCGTCGCCGTCATCCTGGGCTGTTATCTGAGCCAGCAGTGGGAAGCCTGTCTGACGGGCATTTTCCAAACGTCCTTTTTCATCGACTCCATCGAGCTGTTTCTCCTGGCCGGTTTCCTCGGGAAAGTCTTTTACGGAGCCGATCTGACATGGGCCGCACTCCGAACGACAACCCTCCTCGATGCACCCTTGTCACAGCTGTTGGGCTGCTGCTTCTTCGTGGGAGCTTTCATCTCCACCGGTAAGACCTTCTGTCGGACCGGACAAATTATGGCGAGTAATTCGCACCAATCGCCGCTGCTGCCGTTTCTCGCGCTGCAAGTGTCGGCATTCTCCTGGACCCTGTCGCCGAGCGTCCCCACCGCCTTCCCCTATCTGTGCTGGTCCACCGCCATCGTCTCCTCCGGCCTCGTCACGCAGCTCATTTTGAATCAAATCAGCCAGAATGACGGCGTGCATCCCGGTTCGTTTGTTCACGTTCCGGTTTTGGCGATGCTGGCGCTGTGGAATTTCCTCGGCATGTTCTCGGGATTGGTGGCGGTACGCAATGCCTGGATCACTGTCTGCGTGCTGTTGACCTTCTGGCAGGTCGTCACCGCAGTGCATGCCGCCAAGGACGTGTTGCGTCGACTGCTGTTAGCGGTGATTGAGAGCTTCTTCCGCCGGACTGCGTGTGCCTTGGCGCCGTACTGGAATATGCTGAAGAAGGATTCGCGAACCCGGTTGTAGAAAGGGTTGCTCTACCGAGACAGCTGTCCGGACCATTCCCGATTCACTCGCACCAAATGAACCATGCACTTTTGTATATTTTCTATAATTGCACGACGAGGCGACAAAACTAGCAGCTTTTTATGGCCAAATTTTTATTTGAGAAGAATTGAGAGTTGTAAAAGTTTTTATCGTCTACTCACTTTCCACTCTCCGTAATCGAGGACATGAGGTGGCCGTGAGTTTGTGTTATTGTCGTGTGGTGGCTTGAGAGTTTAACACGGTTGTCTCACCCGTTTTTTGGTCTTCCCGAATCGGCTTCACTGAGGGAGCTCACTGCAAGCCTCCTAATGTCATTTGCTGAAACTGAAACTGAAACTGAAACTGAAACTGAAAATAATTTCTGACGGTTCTTTTTCTCATTCACATGTTCGTCACTTTTGTTGAGCGTGGGTGAAGCTTTTGACTTTGGAAAAAGCGACCCCGGATCGCAACAGGTGCGTGCACAGCAGCGCTGATGAGCCTGCATCACTTCACATCGACCGTGCCTTTGAAAGCTGCAACTTGTTCCCCAAGCCATTTGCCTGTTAAAAATCCTCAGCTCGGCGGAGGTACTGTATTTTCGCGTTAGACAGGGACAGTCGTGGTGGAGTGGACCGTGTGCTCGGCTGTGTGCACCGTACACACAGCACAAGCGCCGCGAGGCCGATTAAACGTTCCACAGCTCGTACGCTGTCTCTGTCTAACGCGAAAATACAGTAACCTTTTCTATTTCGCCGGATTCCTCATCGTCCTCATCCTGGGCTGCTACTTGAAACCAGCAGTGAGAAGCCTGTCTGACTGACACCTTCCACACTTCATTCTTCATCGACTCGATCGAGCTGCTTCTCCTTCGTGGGAACCTTCATCCCAACCGGGAAGATCTTCCATCGAAGGCGACAAATTATGGCGAGTAACTCGCACAAGTCTCCGCTTTTGCCGTTTTTCGCGCTGCTTATGTCGTAATTCTCCTGGATTCTATCGCCGAGCGTCACCACGACCTAACTTACGCTGCTCGACCGCGGTCGTCTATGCTCCGTTCAAGAATCTGGTAAAGAGCACCTCGGTATCTCGAACTCGGTGATGGTTGTTTCTGCGCGGTTAGGAATTCTCATTTCATACGCACCAAAGGAGCCAAACACAAAATGAATCCATTTTTTTTACTTCTTTTTTATTTTATAGCTGTAACATATGCACGTAAATATTGCAGTGTCATTCAATGCACTCTTTTCTTTTGTTCCAATAGGGACTGAGCGTTTTCCTTTTTTTACGTGAGCTGTGGTCGTGATTTGGTGACTGTTATGGAAATGGTGGCTACTGCCTTTCCACTGAATACTCCGTTTGTTGTCATGGCCATCTGCATTTCCAGTTCGATTTCTTGCGGACCGTCCAGTGGTCTGACCAGCGATATGGTGGCCTGAAACAGTGACACGTTTTGATTAAATGAGATGTTCAATAAAGCATTCCGAGCTTACCTGGTTGAAACCGGTGGTCCGGGTATCGAAGAACCGACGATCGGCCGGCTGGACGCCGTACATGAATGGTCGTGCACTTAGAGGAAAGAGACGATCATGAAGTTTGACGCCGTCACAAACCCGTTTGTCTGTATTTCTGTCTGTCTGCCTGTCTGTCTGCAAGCCTGCCTGCCTGCCTGCCTGCATGTCTGTCTGCCTATCTGGCCGTCTGCCTGCCTGCCTGCCTGCCTGCCTGCCTGCCTGCCTGCCTGCCTGCCTGCCTGCCTGTTTGTCTGTCTGCTCTTCCGTTTGTCTGTCTGTTTGTCTGTCTGTCTGTTTATCTGTCTGTCTGTTTGTCTGTCTGTCTGTCTCACGGTCTATGAGTATCTGGTATACTGCACGAAAATTTTGTTTCTTACTCTGTTGTATTGACTATGCTCATGTCGGCATCGTTACTTACCTTCGCATCACAAGAGTAAAATCGACCTTGGTGGTCGGCTGCTGCGGTCCGCGCATCGTGAAGAGATCAATTTTCCCGGTGTTAGGAAAGATGGGATTCGTAGGGATCGCCATATAGTTGTAGGAATAGGAAATTGGCTGTTGAAGGCAGTAGGAGTCACCGATCGGACAGACCAGAGACAATCGTCGACAACGACTAAAAAGGACATAAGAGAACTTATTTCAGGCGCAGATAAAGAACCCAACACATCACAAACAGATTAGACAGTAAATTGTCCCGTATGAATCCCTCATACTTTTTCTGATCGGCATCCTGTGAGTACCCTGGAGGACATCGGATGTTGTTGCAATTAAATCCGCCCTCAGTGTTGGTGCAGATTTGGTCGTTGCGGTTGCAATAGAGCTGCTCCTTGCACTCGTCAATGTCCTCGCAGCGGCGATTGTCCGGTAACATACGGAATCCAGATGGGCATGTGCCTGAAGAACAAGAGCTTGATTGTTAGATTGTTCTTATGAGTCACCGAAAAGGAGAGGGAAAGCCCTACAATTGTAGCCGCCGGGATTATTAATGCATTCGCCGAAACAAAGCTGTGGGCCCGACAAGTTCTCCGCGCATTCGTCGATATCTGTGGGTGTACAATGGATCTGTAAACTGTTTCCGCCGATACATGTACGAGTACCGTCCAAATTTGCAGACCGTACCCTCGCAAGTTCGACCGTCGGAAGCCAAACGGTATCCAGTCCGACAAGTACAATTATGGCTGCCCCAGCTGTTGATACAGCCATGGTGGCAGATATTGGGTTGATCGCATTCATCGATGTCTGGAACAGA
This sequence comes from Hypsibius dujardini, assembly GCA_001579985.1. NCBI lineage: Eukaryota > Metazoa > Tardigrada > Eutardigrada > Parachela > Hypsibiidae > Hypsibius > Hypsibius dujardini. Next base: position 12,295 of record LRSR01007423.1, read on the forward strand.
AAACATTAGCTCTGACCCAGCTAGAACGACCACTAAGTAATAAGATCGACAAAAGTTCAGACACACATTTCCCCGCCCAAGGTCGAAAAAAGACACGGATGATATGAGCCTGAGATCGTGGACCACTCACAGTGCTTACCTTCGCAAGTGAGACCGTCAGAGCCGTGCCGAAAACCGTCTTTACAGTTGCAGCGGTAGGAGCCAGGAAAGTTTTCACAAGTCGCACTGGCTGAGCAGGCACTTCGCCCGAATGTCAGACATTCGTTAATGTCTGTAGTGAGTAACGGCACGGTTGTAAGTTCAGGTTCTTCATCAATTCCAAGCCGTGACCTACCATCACATTGTTTCCTGACAAAGTTTGGCTCAAACCCGTCCTGGCATTTGCATTCAAAAGTGCCCGGACGATTTTCACAACGCTGCCCAGCAAAACAGTTATGTGTCCTGTCCGTGCACTCATCAATGTCTAAAGGGTTTAATTAGTGAAAGAAAATTAAGCAGCGAAGATAGGTGTCTTGTGAACCTTACCGTCGCATCTCGTGCCTGCCTCGTTCAGGAGATGACCGGCACCGCAATTCAACTGCAAAAAAAGTATTTCCAAGGTTGCAAAATAGCTGGGGTGTCTAAGTCTAATTTAGGTGTATTTGCTTGTGTGTCTGTGTGTCTTTATCAGAGTATGTGTCTTTGTGTCTGTGTCTGTGTCTGTGTCTGTGTCTGTGTCTGTGTCTGTGTCTGTGTCTGTGTCTATGTCTGTGTCTGTGTCTGTGTCTGGCATCTTCCATACCTTATCCCGACATAAGTGAGAGCCGACAGTGTTGAAGCAGTCCTGATTTCGCTTACAATTTCCCGGGATGTTGCATTCGTTAATGTCGACACAAGTACCATCATCAGCGGCCTCCATTCCCAATGAGCAAGTTACATGATTGCAGATACCTCGTTCGTAGTCAAGCCGCATTTTTTTCGGGCAAGTCTTCGGGGTACATCGGAAGGACCCTTGAGTGTTCAAGCAGTCGTAAGCCGTTCCGCAGTTGTGAACGCCCAAAGCGCATTCGTCGTTGTCTGCCGGATGAAAATTAACTTTATACAGGCCAGCAGATCCGACGGACAAAGAGCTTCAAACAGAGAACATATTGATTATACCTGTGCAATCTCTGCGGTACGCGTCATAGGTGTAACCGGTGCCGCAACTGATCTCCCGCACACACCGGAAACTGCCGGCCTCGTTTTCGCATCGCATGCCAGAGCCGCAGTAGTCGGTATTCGCACCGCATTCGTCTATGTCTTCGCATCTTCCGGTTCGCGGATTGTTCTGGTAACCGCTCGGACATAGGCGCGGAGTTACCGCCGGCTCAGGACGAGTCGTCCCTTGACCAGCATCAGGGAGGTCCGGTTCGCACTTGTAGCTGCCCACAGTATTAACGCATTGTTGCAGGGCAGGGCAAGTGTGTGTCTTCCGCTTGCATTCGTTAATGTCTAGACACTGTCCGATTCCAGGGTGGTACTCATGCCCGGAAGGGCAACTGGGTCCCACTGGTGTGGTCTGGGTAGGATCAAGCGTCGTCGGGACGGCTAAATCGAAGGCCCACATTACTGGTTCGGTCTGTCTGTCTGTCTGTCTGTCTGTCTGTCTGTCTGTCTGTCTGTCTGTGTGCCTGCCTGTCTATCTGTCCGTCTATCTGTCAATGTGTCTGTCAGTCTTTCTGTCTGTTCGTCCATCCGCGCGCGTCTGTCTCTTTGTTTTGTTCATCAATACATACTGGGCATAGTCGTCGTCGCACGGGTGGTGGTCCTTGGCGGTCGGGTGGAACCCTCACGCGGCGTCAGCGACTCAGATCCATTACCGAACAAACCACTTCGAAGTTTGGAAAATTCGCAACACTCCTTGTAGAGCTTGTTGCAATTTGTAATTTGGAAGCTCGCACTATCGCACTGCTTTCCATAGCCCGAACTACCGGCCAGCAAACCCAGGGTGCAGCAGTCACAGCATTGCTGAAAAAGAGCACTTGCTGTGGTCATTCCCATTCCCAGGCAATGAAATTAAATTAAATCAGCGACTGCCAGCTTCCTCAGACTTGTCAAGGTATTACCTTAAATTCATGACCACCCGGCAGTCCGGTATCACCAGTGCATTCGAGATTCTCCTGAGCGGCTGTCTTCCCGTCGTCACACTTTCCGATCGCCACTTCCTCCCGACAGCAAACCCCTACGGAAAAATATTCCTTAATTTTAATTACGATTAGATCATAGGGAAAAACGCCATTATACATATACACGCAGACAGGATTCATCGACCATACCGAGTGCGACACCACACCAAAACTGATCCTGGCGCTGTACACCGGATATCGGTGTGGAATAGTCTTCGCAGTTTTCACTAGTCCTCCCGAAATTTCTCCCCAGACTGCAACCTAAAACACCCAACAAAGTACCTTGTATACCTTTAGAGCCCATCGACTTTCGGTCGGATCAGCCAGGACTTACAGTGGATAAAAACCCGGTCAAGCTCCGCTGGAAAAGAAGAACATGAATCGGTCAGAATATGGAAACGGAGTAGTCTCGTGCCTGCCTGGCTGCCTGTCTGCTTGTCTGCTTGTCTGCCTGTCTGCCTGCCTGTCTGCCTGCCTGTCTGCCTGCCTGTCTGCCTGTCTGCCTGTCTGCCTGTCTGCATGTCTGTCTGCCTGCCTGAGCTACCTGCCTGCCTGCCTGCCTGCCTGCCTGCCTGCCTGCCTGCCTGCCTGTTTTCGGTCCGTCGGCCTGCCGTCTGAGGTTAAGTATTGCAGTTGCTACAAATACCTTCGCAAAGAGCCGTGATGCCAATGACCAGAACAATTACAATCCACCAAGCACGGTGACAACAACACTCCATTCCGACAGCGAAAATCAACAGGCAGTAGTAGTAGATCGATGCTTCGACAATTATTCCTTTTTGGACATTTCATGGTCAGATTACGTTGGGACGATCGCGAATTGTTTGTGCACCTTGCAATGAGCCTGACCCGAAAGCCGAGGCAATTTCCTTCATGGGGCGTGGTATGTGTGAGGAGTCACTCACTACTGCTCTCCGCGAGAGTGTGCAGTGGGAATAAAGAGGAGATAAGAAAAGATTAGAACCTTGTTGCGATTGAAGGACTCGATTAGGGGAGCTGTAGCGGCTCTCCTATAGCATGTTCGTTTACTATACTCGGTCGACCGACAAACAGTTGGACTTTCAACGGGCTACATGATCATAGTCATGGGAATTTGTTACGGTTACGAGTCACACCGACTATGTTCCAGGCTGAGTTACATCGGATTTACATCAGCAGGCGGATAATTTATAGAGATTGTTGGTTGTTTGTGACAAATCTTAGGCCTGTCTGCCTGCCGTCTGTCTGTCTGTCTCTCTACCTGCTTGCTTGAATGCGAGCCTGTTTTCCTGTTTTCCTGTTTGCCTGCCTGTCCGTTTGCCTGTCCGTTTGCCTGCCTGCCTGCCTGCCTGCTTACCTACCAGCCTGCGCTGCCTACCTGCCTGTATGTCGGTCCGTCAGCCTGCCCTTTGTCTGTCTCTGTTAGCTTGAGTGCGCGCCTGTTTTTCTGTTTGCCTGCTTGTCTGTTTGCCTGCCTGCCTGATTGTTGGTCCGGCTGCCTGCCATCTGCCTGTCTCTCTATCTGCTTGCTTGAATGTGCGTCTGTTTTCCTGTTGCCTGCCAGCCTGTCTGCCTGCCTGCCATTCTGTCTACCTAGTGTCTACTTGACTTTGCCTGCAATCGTATTTCACTGTTTATTTACATTTATTGCTGTTTATTTGTTGTTGATATATTTCAAGCAGTTAAACTACGATTTGACTAATTAATTAATTAACTTCTCTGCAGTTGACGCTACGTATTGGGACATCATACAGTGTAATGTCCTAATACGCAGCGTCAATTTCGGAGAAGTATGAGGCTAAATACTAATTTGTATTTTTTCAATTCTTAAATAAAATCATAATAAATTTTACAATTGACTTCAAGTTTTCAAGATATATTTAAACAACACTTTACTGTAAAATTCGAGTGCACTCTCTATATTCTCAGTGTACACTCGCTTCAATCAATACGGTTGACTGCTTGTTTGATTAACTGATTGGGCATGTAGTACTGATCGACTGAATGGAACGGCTGTTCTACATTCCTTCCCGGCCGTAAGCTTACCGAATCCCGCATCTAATTATCAATCTCTCTTCAAAGAACATCTGAGCACGCCAAATACCGACTCTCCTGATTTTGAATACGAGGTAAAACTCCCAGTGCTGCGCAAGTTTTGATTTGGCATAAATGCTGCGCACGACAGGGGCAAACAGGGCAAAATCGTGACGTATATCAATCAAAATAGCCACAAGGTTTCTTTTCTGTTTTTCATTTTTAAAAACTTGTATTTTTTAATTTTTTGTCAAAATTATTGCCACATAGTTTTCCGATTCATTGCTGATTTTTTGAATCCAAAACATGGACAAACAATGAGAGAAAAGTGTGCGAACGCGGCATTTATACCAATTCCGAACTTGCGCAGCATTGGGAGTTTTACCTCGTACTGACTCTTCTCATTTTGACTTCAGATTAGAAGCAACACCACACCCCTTTGCCGAAATTCCATCCAATCGGCACAGGGATTCAGTATTGACGTCACCACACCACTCGCTCCTTGTCCTTGATCCTTTTCTTGAATGTGTGACTCAGCAGTCGGTTACACAGTTGGCCATAATGCTTGAGTGACCGGATTTACTTCGGCGGTGATTAAATATTTGACCATATTATAGCACTGACCGAGTTAAACAATTTAGCTCGGCTTATGCGTACAGCCAGGTGCTCACCGAGATAAATGGCTGAACCCGGTAGGCGCCATAATATGGCCAAGTGTGTACTCCGCTCCGTACAGAGCTTAATGCAGTCCTGAACTCAGTTAATCGAGCATTCTGGCCACTTGTGAGTGCTACTAGTATGAGGGAGGGATCCTGGAGTGGGCCACTTGACTTTCCCGTATCCTGGAATGGGCCACCCTGGAATCAGAACTTCCGCACAGGTTTTGGCTATCACCAAGGTCCTAAACTACAGCGAATAATCGATAACCCCGACGGAACGCGTATCAGATGTGAAAAAAAGTTGTGGGAACGTGTTTAAAAAACGAAATAACTGAACACTTAGAAAAAGTTCACTATAGAGGTCGCTGACTATGCAATAATCAATCTGCCTTCAACTAATTTGCGACAAAGCGCCCCCTGCGACCCGGTGGCCTATTCCAGGGTACGGAAAGTCAAGCGGCCCATTCCAGAGCCCTTCCCTCATATTGGTACAGGTATGCATGCAAGCAAGCTGGAATCTTGTCTTCACTTCCGCCTGAACTGCGCCTTCAAGAATCTCGCTTGCAACATAATCAATCAGCGCTGACCGTTTTTCGCCTGTCATTTTGCCCCATCAACCGTAGCCATCTTTCCTTGCCATGGAGCCTGCCTCATCGTCTTCCTCCGCGTCGATCGCCTCCTCCGCCAACCACGGTCCGACCAAGGAGAGCCTGCAAGTGCGGCTGTTTGCCCATCAGAACGCGCACATCCTCAAGATGCAGATCACCTTCAAATTGGACCACTTCTCCTTCCAGCAGCACCTCACCACCACCATCTTCTCACCCGCCATCAAGAGCTCCGAGCTGCAGCTGAACGGCCTCGCCGACCTCGACGGCGTGTGGTACCTCGTGCTCATCCCGCAGATCCTCTCGCGGCGCGACGGGGAAGAGAAGGAAAGGGCATTTGTCTCGCTGCATCTCCGAAGGGATTCCCCGAGCAATAAGGTGCGTTCAAGATCAGGAAAATTGCTGGCTTAACAAAAAATGGTCTGGAAAAGCGAGAAATTCACACTAAATTGCTTGCGATCTTTTTGTCAACAAAAATTAATTGCGTTGTCCAATCATTTTCGTTTTTTCATTTGCTTTCAGCAAAAATTCACCTTTTTGTAGCGAAAAAATATTGCGGCCGTTTTTTATCTGCGCGATTGCATGTTTAGTCTGTGGGGGAAATGAGCGGGCATGAGTCTAGAAAATGTTGCTTGCTTCCTCTTCCTTCCTCATGTGAAATTGCAGCTGATCGGTGTGTCGTCGCCGACTTTGTCTGTCAACTAGTTTTAGCACTTTCACGCAGTTTCCCGTATGTTCGTTGAATGGAAGTCCTATTATTTGGGTCTATAGACGTCGACAGGCGCACACACACAAACACAGACACAGACACATACATGGAGACGGACACAGACACGGACACGGACACAGACACGGACACAGACATGGACACAGACATGGACACAGACATGGACACAGACATGGACACAGACATGGACACAGACAGACAGACATAGATACAGACATAGATACAGACAGACAGACAAGCAAGGCATTAGGCATTTCTAGGTGAACAGACAGTCAAACTCAAACCAGTCCACTCACTTGTCAGATATATTGGGCAGACTCAGACAAGGAATGCGGGAGGGAGGCCAGACAACAGAGACGGACACGAAATAAAACTAAACCGTGGATCATTTTTCCTTGTTCCCTTTGCAGGAAGTACCGACTCGGTTTTTTCTGCGGATCGTTAATGATGCGGGAGCGACAGTTTACCATCGAGATTGTGCGAAGCCCGTTATCTTTTCCGGAAAGGGCTCTGGCAGTGTGATGTGGGGGTAAGTCGTCGTCTCGACACGGTAAAATTTTCTCTAGTTTTGCTTTTGAGATTGCGATCTATAAATCTGTATGGGGGAGGGCGCAAGCGACTGCAAGTGGGGCTTGTCATACGCATGAGTCATGCAGTCCTATTGGCAACTTGTTGCACAATGAACAATGCCGATTTGCCTCGGAAGATTTGTTCTCCGCTGGTCCGTTCATGAGATTCTTTTTTCGGTGTCTCACAGGTGGGACCGCTTCATTCCGCACGATGATCTCTTCAATCCCGGCAATAATTACCTCGTGGACGACAGTCTGACTCTTGAAGCGGAGATCCAGTGCCTGGCCACCACGCGAACCTTCACGCACAGCGTGAGCCCGTTGGCTGACTGCTCCACTCTCACCGCCGATCTCCGGGACATGTACAGCGGCAAGGAGTTTTGCGATTTCGTCTTAATTGCTAACGATGGGAAGGAGCTGGAGGCTCATCGAAACATCGTCGCCGCACGCTCGGATGTCTTTCGCGCTATGCTCCAACATGACACCAAAGAACGTCAAACCGGTAAACACTCAGCACTTGCTTGCCGTCTGTCTATGTCTGTCTGTCTGTCTGTCTGTCTGTCTGTCTGTCTGTTTTGCCTATCTCTTTGTCTGTCTCTCTGTCTGCTTGCCTACCTACTTGCTTCCCTGCCTCTATACATGTCTTTGTATTTGTCTGCCTGTCTGTCAGTCTCGCTTGTCTCTTATCCCGTCTCTGTATTTCGATGTGCTGCGGCTTTTTTGTTTAACTGATTATCTATATAGTCGGGTTCCACTCATTACAGGGAAATGTCGAATTGATGACCTTGACGGTTCAACCTTGGACGCTCTATTGGCGTACATGTACTGCGACACGCTGGAACCGCTGAAGAGCAGCGGCAAGAACTCGCGGGTCGCGGAGGAACTGCTCAAAGCCGCTGACAAGTACCGCGTGTCCGGTCTGAAGGCGGCTTGTGAACACCAGCTGATCAGCAACGTCAATCAGGAGAACGTCGGTCGCCTACTCGTTCTGTCCGACATGCACATGCTGACTGGCCTGAAAATGCAGGCTCTACGCTTCCTAAAGTTGCCGGAAAATTTGACAGTCTTCATGCAGGAGGAAGGCGTCAACACAGTGAAGCGATACAAGAAGGTGCTGTTGGAGGAGGTC